>JAQIWM010000022.1:0-24870 GCA_034695285.1 Eniochthonius minutissimus | reverse complement strand
TAACTAACAGGGTCTGCCAAGGTCTAGGTTTCCGGGGTGTTGGGGGTTAGCCCAATGCCATTAAACAAAAAGTCGTAACAAATATGACACACGACGTTTAGAATTATTATTGATAAAATATGTGTTTTGATATGCTAGTTAGCCTAGGGATTGAGGACATTTCTTTGGTTAGTCACATTCTTGAATGACTCTGTTAAGTGCAATTTTATATTTTCTCTTAAAATAATATCTCATCTTTAAAATTTATTACAGTTACTATTACTTAACCTGTAGTAGTAAAGTACATTTATGCTCTAAAAAGTTATTCAATAACATTATTTTTTAGTCTAAAGTTTTGTATCACATAAACTGTAAAAATTTATAATAATAAAATAAAAAGTAATTTTTTAAATATAATTTTTGTCTTTTTTATAAATATTTTATAGAATCAAAATATATATTACTTAATAAATATAAAGTCCTATCTTTTGCACACATTCCTTATTAGTTAACAAAGTGTGAACGCACCGTGTTAACCCAACATAAAAGTTAAACAACAATGTATAGATACTATATAATTAGTAAGCATTTTTAAAATTTTATTGAAATACTTTATGCAATTATAGTAACAATACATAGAGTGCATACACATCTCTCATCCCACGTGCAGTTCGATTGATGCAAAATTGGCTCTGAAGCGTTTAGTTTCACAACAAAATAGTTGAAGACCATAACGAGAATCATTGAATGGGCGCATCTCTTTTAAGTGAACTTTTTTTGCGCGTCTCAAAAATGCAGAGCCAAAGGCAAAGGCACATACAAAAAACTCTTAACACTTAAGAGTAGTAATAATAATAAGAAATAAGAAGAGAATAACAAAATAGGGTTTGCATGAGACATGCAAAAGGCAATCATTATAATAGAATCACTATGAAAGAGTGTGTATTATGCTACACTTAAATCACATTTTTATTAACACTTATTTATATTTACATTGTACTTTTTTAAAATTCTCCAATGTAATCATGATTGAATCCTTTTTCATTCTATTTTTATTTACATCTTCAATAACTATGAATCTAATAGGGATGTAAAAGACGTCTGAGACGTGAGACCAAATGTCTCAGACGCCTTAATTTTTGTTATATATAAGACGCGGTCTTCGACTGAAGTTTGTGGCATTATTGAGACGTCACGTCTCATGTTTTACTCAAAACTAAGACGTCTCAGACATTTTACATGATAGACTATGATGTCAAAAAGTATTACAACAAAAAATAATAAAAGTGTATTCTGATAGTATTTCGTTATACTCTGTGAGAGCATCCTTCAGGAGTATGCCCCTATTTATGTTGTAATTTAAGTGAAGAGAATCAAAACAAATGGCAAATGATGTTTTTTCATTTGAAAAAAGTCATTTAATGATCAATTGCGGAGGTCATTAATTATGGACCATCACCGCGGGGGTCACCCCTTTACTAGTAATACATTTTTAAATAATAATGCATCACATTCCTTTGAGCACTTTAAATCATTTTACTTTTGAAATTTAAAATATAAAATTACACTCTTTAAATAATACAGAGCTTTTTTGCGTTTAATGTACTATCGGATGATTAACTCTGTTCATGAAATTTTACTTTAACTTTTAAGTGAAATATTAATAAATATTTAAAATTTTATATAAGAATTTAAATATAATAAAAAGTTATACTAAAAAATTAGTAATCAATATTAATACAGAAATTATATGAATATTTTTAATAATAAAATCGGGAGATTATTCTTGAATCGACTGTATTATAAACGGACTATAAATGCACTTAACTAGTAAAGTGTGTATACAATTTTCTAAATGTGTCATTATCATAGAGTTATGTAAAGTAATTTATAAAATTTAAAAAAACTATAAAATTATCTACAAATGGAAAGGACCTTTAAAATTACTGTAAATATATAGTATTTTACATTTTAAATTTATTTATTCATTCATTGCAATAATCATTTATAATAATAATAATAATAATTGTTTTGTGTGTGAATGAACACCTTTAGGGTTAACCACTTTTACATTAACCCCCATTTTTAACAACATTAGAATGCCATTTTCAAACCTTAGGTTATAGTAAAATAAAAGAAAATTAAATTAATGGCATTAAAAGACTTTTATAAATATAAAATTAATATTTATGTTTTTCTTTAATTTCATTATGTATAAAAACGCACGTTTTATAAATGCATTTATTTTCTTATAAATGTTTATAATGTCCTTTTAATGTTCCTTTTGTTTAATGTTTTAATATATTATAAAACATATAATTCGGGAGCACATTTATTTAAAGGACTGTTTTAAGGTCAAATACGGAAACAAATTAATAAATTTACTTTACTTTATTTCAAACTAAACTACAATTTTAACGTGAATAATGTATAAATGTAATTTTTTAATGTCATTCATTAAAAGACCTCAATTTTAAAGACAGAATAATATTAAAAGAGATTAGAATATTATTATTTTATAAAAAACATTATTCTTTAAAAGATCTGTTTTTATGATATTCTTAATAACTTTTTTGGAATAAACATTAATCATTTAATTAGAATTTAGGTCTTTTTCATATTATTAACCGCATAATTTATAATGTGACACTAGTTTTTTTCAAAGTAAATTAATACTTCGATCAATAAACACAAAATTGTGCAATAAATGTATAAAATAAATGCATTGAAAAGATAATTAATTATGTGTAATTAAAAATTACATTAAAAACACCAAAAATTTACTTTTTTTCCTATTTACATATCTAATTAATTGTAATTGATATTTTATTAACGATGAAATTAGTGAATAATTAATGATTTTAAAAAATTACTTAAATCGTGATTATTTTCTAAAAAATTTAACTAAAAAAATGCTTAAAAATTTACTACAAATAAAAATTACTAAATATTATTAAATATTTAACAATAAAATTTGAAGCTTTTTTTAAATTATAGTAAATAAAAATAATAAACTGTAAATATTTATGTTTTTATTATATTGATTTTTATATAAATTTAAAAGAATTAATTTCATGGTCACCATATATATCAACGTTAAATTAATAACATTTTAAATAAATTAATAAAAAATTAATTTTAATATTAAATATTGCTTTAGTACTATTTTGTTTAAATAATATTTATTTACATTTTAAAATCACAGAAAAATATGTATTACGAAAACGCTGAAAAATGAATAATTCTCATACATTTTGAGATAAATGAAAAATATACTATAAAACACTACATAAATACTATATATACTAAAATATATTAATTTAATGAATAATTAAATACTTAGAGGTCAATACTTAGAGGTCAATCGCTTTTAAGAAAATTTTAAAACACATCATCGATGGGAAAATAATAACACTCCCATTTAATGTAATGCTATAAATAAATATTAAGAAAAATGCGTAATATTAAAATATAATTAAAGTCACATATTATATATATATATATATAAATGGGGCAGATGCGGTTATAATAATCTCCCTCTCGTACTATCATGGGAATACTGTTTTATTATTATGTGAAATAATTGTTAATTTTATAGTAATAAATATAAAAACATATAAAAATTGAGATACTTTTTTCAAAGGGGAGATTTTAAAGAGATTAAAGTTATAATTCTCTGAATAGATATTTGTAATAATAATAAATTGATGTATAAATATCATGATGATGATCCATTTAGAACTAGTAAAAGAGAAAGTCAAAGAGAAAGTCAAAGAGAAAGTTGAAAAACTAAAGAGAGACGTTAATATTAAACGTCAAAATAATTTTAACATTATAATGATAACAGAATCAAAATTGAAGTGAATTAAAATTATAAATGTAATTTTATAATAATTATAAAAGTTTTAGCACTAAATTTTGAGAGATTTAAAAGCATAATTATAAAATGAAAATCACTTTATAATACTATAGGTACAGAATAGATATAGACTTTTTAAGACATTACAATTTTATAAACCAATAGTGATGGTACAAATGTAATATACTAAATTATTATTGTCTCTTTTCTAGTAAATGGTATGTTAATGCAAAACGCCACTGCCTCTTTTTTCCGTCTCTGATTCTTTTTCCTTTTAATGGTATATTATTCAAAAACATACTTAAATAATAATAATATAATTATAGAGCAGAGACTTTCTTCTCTTTGAAAGTTTCTAATTTTATATGCCATTACCATGGTACTATTGGGATATGTCAGTGCAGTCGATAGTTCGCAGCGAATAAAATACTCAGAATTGAATGCATATTCTGGTAGTAAATTAGCATTTGATTGTCATTGGCGAAGGACCCTTAAAATGGGGAATTATATTAATGCCCATGCCTGTGAATAATAATCATTTATAATGACATTTGTAATAATAATAATAATAATATATAAAAAGATATTAAATCACTTTTTGTTGCCTCTTTTATGCTTATGGCATAATCGTTTTGCAATCGGAATGTATTACTAGTATAATATTAATGATTAATTGCTATGTATCATAGTTAGATATATGCCAATGCATAATTTTCATTATAATTTAGTAATTTATTCGTTATAATATATTGCTATTTATAATGCTATGTTATAATTTTCATGACACTATAATAACTCTCATTTTTGACGCAATCTTTAGACCAATAAAATTTTAAATTAAATTAATATGTAAACAAAAATAAAACAAAGAAATATTACATAAATGTAATATATTTAATTAATCAAATTCAATAAAGATTAATATTTAGAAAAACAATAAAAAAGGCATTTGACTGTAATTATGTGTTTAAAATTTAAAATTTTTGTTATTTTTTGTTGTTTTTTCATAATTGACATGCGATTTATGCATTTATATTACTATAATATTACTATAAATTATAGTCTATAATATGTTAAATTCACAACATAATAAAATAATTATAATTATTAAGAATTTGTTAATTAAGAATTATATTGAATTTGAATTTAAAAATCCAATATATGTAACTTATATTATTATTAAAAGTAAATTATATAAACTGTAAATTTTTATTTATTTATTACTGTAAATATTTATTATATTGGCCCATAAATATAATTTAAAATAATCTATTATTGGTCCCAACACGCTTTCTTAACTAGTAATTTTATGTTAGAATTTTTATTAAACTATAATAACTCTAATTCTATACGCACATTTTAGACTAATAAAATTGTAAATAAATTTTCAATGTAAATAAAAAACAATAAATACACTTAAGTGATTCAATATTTATACAGAAAATTTATAAAACCAATAATAAAGGCATTTGACTGTAATTATAATGTATTTAACATTTAACATTTTCCTAATGTTATTGACATGCGATTTATCTTAAAATTGTATATTTCACTTTGAATTTTATAGTTATTTCGTAATGACAAAAAAAATTATGAATATTTATTATAATACACATGTACTTTTAGATCATTGATCATTACTAAAAAAAGAATCCCTTTTTAATGCATATGCACGTTTTATTTATGATAATTTTCCATTTCTCACATAACTAATAAATAATAATTATATAAACGGCAGTGTTTAGCATAATAATAATATGGTAATAAAATACGTTTTAACACCTTTTTGTACTCTATTATATAATATGCAATTTACTACAATACCTTTATATTACTATACAACAATTCAATCGGTTCGGTGATCGCGAACAATAAAAATCAAAAATTCACAGTCATGTGAATGAATCAAAATTATTATTTATAAATAATAATAATTTTTATTTTTCATAAATTCACAAATAATTTTCATGTCTGTCAATGAATTAATGTTTAATTTTCCAGACTCTAGTTATATATGTATGCATTATTATGCATTACTATTATTATTATTACTTTCATGAGTGTATGAAAATTGAGCATTATTCATAATCCATAATAATAATAAATAGTTATAAACCGATTGTTTATAAAAATATACAATTAACAACAATACAATTATTATATTGTATAAAATATTCGGCGGCATATTCCTTTTGTGTTAATACAAAAGGTGTATACACACAAAACAGTGTTTAGTGTACTTTTTTTGTTCACTCTTTTCTCTCATCATACAAAAAGTAATTTCAATTTTTCTATTGTTTGATGATGCATCAGTAAATTATAAATTATTATGTGATTAAAGTAAATGTAAAAAAATATAATTATAATTATTATTTAGTTATTTATTCGTAAAAAGAAAAAGATTCGTGCATTGATAATGACATATTTTTTTGGTATATTTTTTTAAGTAAATCATTTAAAGAAAAATCATCACTTTAAAAATACGTATAAATGTACTTTTAGTTTTGTAATATTTTTTAAATATATTTACAATTTTCTTTAGTTTTTATGTAAAAAAATTCTTTTTAAAATTAACATTTCATACTATAGTTAGAGAATAGTCAATAAAAAAACGCATTTAAAGTTAAAAATTTGGGTGTAAATAAAAAAGATGAAAAAAGATGTATATATGTTTATTTTAGCATTTAATATGTATTATAAAAATATATATTTAAAGTTAAACATTAAAAAAATTGTATTGTTGACTCTGCCCCTTCTTTGAAATTCTCCTCTCGATTTTACTAATACCATAAATCACCGCCAAAAACTCATGACAGGAAATTGTATAGTAATGCATCAATTGGTATTTGTGCCAAAAAATGTACTTTTTCTTAAGAATATTTTAGAGTAATTTTATTTTTAAGCAATAAAAAAATTTAATTTTTTTATTGACTTTTTTTTATAAATAATAAGTATAGAATAGTCTGTAGTAATTTAATGGACCACACCTGTGTGATGATTTAGTTATAGGTCTAATAAAAATAATTGAAAATATTTTCAGACAAAAATATTTACTGTAAAATTATAATAAACAAATTTTTAAGAATTTTCAATTTATTAATTGAATATTTAAATAAATTATCATAACGAAATATTAAATAAATTTTAAGAATGATATTATTAGTTTTTAATGTAACCTCTAATCAATGGCATATATAATATTAATTTTTCATATTATTTTATACATGTATTTGATTGTAAATGTTTATTTATTTATTATATTGATCTTTTTATATTATTTAAAATAATTAATTATTGACAAATAACATATTTCTTTGCATTAATACAACAATATATTTACTAATTAATAGTAAATTTACAATCTCTTTTAATGTCATTAAATAACATTTTAAGCAATTTTTGTATATTTATTTGCAAATTAATAATTTAATAATTTAAATTTTTATTAAATTGCGTTAATAATTCTTTATAAATTAATTTATAATAATCTTATTTTTATCTCCATTTTTATTTAATTTTTAAAACGGAATGAGACAAAACGGATATATAATTTATAAAATATTTATATTTCATTATCTAATTAGAGATTTTTATTTGTTTTTTGCACACATTTTCATCCAACAATGAAAATGTTATTGAAAAAAGTAAAATTTAGCATTTTTTCACATTATTTACAGTTCAAAGTGCATAATTATATACATATTTAAATGATTGTTCCAAAGGTTGAGTCATACAATGGAATAAACACAATAAACAATATAATAATTATTATATAATATTATAATAAATAAAACATTAAATTCATATCATATCATAAACTTTTGTTTTTTATACTTTTTGTTCTCTCTGATTATATGATTAATATATGTTTATATATATATATTATTATAAATTTTTACGATTTTAATCCCCAAAACTACAGGAAGTACAAAGCCCTTTATGAAGAGTACAATTACCTGATGTAATAATAATAATAATATTAAAAAATAATATATAAAAATAATTCACATTTTTTATGATGGTACATGAGACATGCTTAAATTGTTTTCAGTGAATAAATAAAATTAATGATAAAATAAAAAAAGAATAATAAATAAATAAATATAAAAAATTTGATCATCATTCGCGCATTACTAATGATTGCGGCATCACTCTCTTTATGTTTATCATTAAACGCTTCTTAAAAAATGGCAATTTTCGATTCTTTTGACACCATACAATTTGTTTGGGTTTTTAAAAAAATTACACTTTAAATAAAAGAAAAAATTAATCAATTTTCAGAATTTTAATGCAACAATTGTCTATGGCGTGCGATTTAATGAATATCTTTATTTATGATAAAACTATTGTAATTTTGTGTCAAAAACGGTCCTTTAAAAGTACTGATTTTTTAAAACTCTATAATAATATTGTCATGTGATAGATTATTATTTTAACCCAAATTTTTTTATGTGTCTTCCCTTTTTGCCGAATCCAATTTGTGACGCATTAGAGATTTTCAATAAACATTTTCAATAAATAAATATATCGCACACACAAATCTTAAGTATAACTATACACAAAACTAGAGGAAGTTATACAACAATATATACCAACAATTACCAAAAAATATGCGAATAAAAAACAGTACATTCCTAAAAATGTGCATTCAATACACACATGAATGATCTTTGAGTATGTCTATTGTTGTGTTATGTAATTCTAAACAAAGTACAAATAAAGCTTCAAAAACAATGTAATTGAGTAATGTATATACACTATAAAAGTGAATTGTATTGTTTAATGAAAAACCCTTAAATCATCCCCCCATTTTACTAGTAGTTGATTATTGTATATTCAATCATTCATTTCACGCTTTTGAGAATAATAATGCCGCAATACATACAAAAAAAAATACAAAAGAGGTACTATATCTTTTACTAGTTACAAAAGGCCTTTAACCAAATGGCACGCAAATCAGACACTGAAGCGTATTTTGTTACACAACAATTTTCCTATTTGTATTGTTGTATTATAGGGATGTAAAATAATACGTCTGAGACTTGAGATCAGAAGTCTCAAAAGTCTTAATCTTTTGTTACTAAAAAAGACGCGATCTGTGTCTAAAGTCTTTAAAATTAAGAGACGTCTTTTTTCACGTCTGACTTATGAAAGACGTCTGTGTAAAAATGAGTATATTAATGTGTATAACACAGAGTGTATTGTTGTACAAAAATGTTAAATAAGGACGTTTGAGACGTGAGACGTTATATCTTTAGACAATGTAAGAATATTGTTGCTAAAAAAGGCGCGGGCTGAGTCTGAAGTTTGTATTATTGAAATGTGGCATCTCAGATCTTACTCTAAACTAAGACGTCTCATATTTTTTACATCTCTAGTTATATTAATGTGTGTGTGTGTGCATGTGTATTGTTTTTTATATTATTTAATTTTTATTATGTTATTTTTGCCCAAATTCAGGTAAATTTCTTTTTATAAAATCCTTCGAAGCGCATCGCATAGTGTCGGGGGTATTGTATTAGTATAAGTATTGGTATTGTATTGGTATAAGTATTAGTATTGTTAGAGGCATTACCATTTTTGCGTAACATGAGTGCGGTTCGGACCGCCGCTGAACTAAACTTTTTTAATGATACTATCGTATGATTTACTTCAGTAGAGAATGATAATTGACAATGATAATACCTGATACCTGATGACCCATCCCTATGTTGAATGTTTACTAATAATATATTTATGCATGAGATGTATTGCTGCAGATGTTTACAGATGACAGAAGCATCATAAAAGTTTATCTTAAACTTTTGGTACTAGTTATAGTATACTTTTGCAATTAAGTTAATTATACACATTCATGCTAACACATTGTTGCATGTGAACTTAATATAAATGAACTTTAAATTAAAGCATAATATTTAATGATTATTTTATTATTTTACATTTATTTTTAAAATTTATTTTCATGTATTTATTTATGCGCTGCGATTTTATACTTTATTATTAAACCATATTTGTAATTTTTTTTTAATTTACATTTAATTAAAATTTAATTAAAATTTCTTTATTTATTATTCAACATTTATGTTAATAATAAAAGTATGCGGTTAATTAAACATTAACTCAAAAAAAATGTATAATAATAATACTATAATTAATATTATGATATTGACATACATTTAATACTCATTTTTTCAAAATAATCATAAATTACACATTTATTTACATATTGTAATTAATGATCATATTCATTATTAATTCAAAATTATAATTTACAAATTTTATGAATATATTCAAAAATTTTAATTTCTTTTATTATTAATATTTTTCAATAACAATTAATCATTAATATTAAAAGGGAATAATTCTTTGTATTTTTCTCCATAACTAACTTTTTTTTTAATTTTAATGTTATGATTAAAATATAATTAAAATATCTCATTTCATAAAAAACAATAATAAAAAAGCAGATTCTTAAGATAATGATTTTATAGTATCTAATGTTTTAATGTAAAATTAAATAGTATTTTAATATAATTATTCAATGTAATTCTATAAAAAGAAAAGAATAATAATTATATCCTCAATTATTAGCTTCAGTTATTATTATATATATAATATTATTATTTTAATCATAATAATATTATAATGATAATAAAAATAAAAAAATCAAATGACTGATTATTCTAGTAAATTATCATAGTGATTAACTGTCATTATAATTTGATGCTAATTGCGTGTATACCTGTGGGAGATTACAGTATATAGTTCTGTAGTTATACTATACACTGTATAGTTTTAGTTCTCTTTCTTTAAATTATTATTAAAAATAATATAATTTTTTTGAAAATAATTTAAAATTAAAATTATTTAGAACATTTTAATAATAATAATAATAATAATAATAATAATAATAATAATAAAAATAAAAATAAAATTTATTATTATTAAATAACTATAAAATTTTGAGTGAATTTATTCCAATAATAAATTTCCACACGCGATTAACTACATTTTGAATGTCTAATAAAATATCACCCACGATTTGACTCTCATCATTAATAAGAGTGAATTAATAATAAATTTACATCATCTTCAACATCATCAACTTTCATCACCCACACGTATATTTTATGAAAAAGTATACCTGAGTTAAGACACGACCCATATTAATCAAAACACCGCGGAAGGGTCTGTAAAGAGAAAGAACTTCTTCATTGACTAGTGAGGGTCTTTATTATAGTTATAGTTTTGTCCCTATTCTTAGGTCATATCTGTAAACTTTATCTTGAATTTTGTTTACCACAATTTTGGTTATGGTTAAGTAATTACCCTCTCTCTTTTACTATTCACGATCAACTATTTGAGAGGATACATTAATATACAACGTCTTTATATGGTATTAGACTATGGAATTACAGATTCGATCAATGATCAGATCTGTGGTGATATATGATTTGTAATAAAATAAATGATAATGTTATACTGTTATTTTTAGGCTCATTAATGATAATTTTTATTATCTGTGTTTTCATTACAAATTACTGCACTCATTATAAATATATTATTAATAAATTATGTACTTATATTTAAATAGTTTATGATTAAAATTTATCTTTCATAAAATAAGGTCATTGCATATGTTAAAATTATTATAAATTATAAATTAAAATTACAAATTTTAATGATAAATAATTTGTTTATTTTTAAATTAAATATTTAATTAAATGCCTAATTTCTGCATATCAATGGAATAAATATAAAATCTAAAAATAAACACTTAAATAATAATAATTTATAATAATTTTAATAATAATTTATTGTAATTTAATATCTTTTAAAAATCTTTTGCATAATTTTAATGTTTTACAATAAAAATTAATTTAAAATAAATACTTTAAAACAATAGTTAATTTTACTATAAATAACAAAAACATTGTATTACAATCGACTGAATAAAAATATCCCATTTTAATAACAAAAACTATTATTTGCTTTGAACATGTATTACTTCATTTACTAGTATTGTATTACATTTTCCTTATATTGAAAAACTGTGATATTCTTTTCTTTTTCAATAGTATTTTAGTCTTTTATAGTTAATCTTTGGCTAAAATTGATGGTCAATCGCCAAAAAACTTTTCAGTGCAACAATATGATAACAGTTTATATATATTTTAAAAGCTAAACTGTAAATAGGGATTAAAATGGGCAATCAAATAATGCAATAGGGTTTTTTGGGGCACATATTTTGATGGACCAAAAAGTACTATTTCCAATCTGTGAAAATAGACCATCGAACACATTTCACTCTCAATCATTGACAGTGAATGATTTTAACTTTTCACTGCGGAGAGGGAAATCATAAAAAACAGTGTAATATTTCATCATCGGGAAGGGTATGGTTTAAAAGTGAATGATATACGGGGTGAGGCGGAAACTTTAAAACACATGTGATAAGATTGATATTCAGTACTATGAGAGTATCTATTATTTGATATATGAATATGTATATGCATAATAATTTTTGAAATTTTAGTTCACACACAAAAAATAACTATAAAATTCATTCGTAAGAGTGACCATCGCACGTGCTTCTAGTAAATGGTTTTAGCCGTTTTCAAAAGTGGCAATTTGTAATACAAAAATATAACTATCAATGTGAGAGATGAATGGTAAAATGGAAATTTTAGGGGATCATTGGCAATGGCCAATTTTCGGAGTATTTTTTTCTAGTGAATAGAGTAGTTATTGTGCGGGTACTTTATAATACAATTGCCATTTTTATATATGACTTTCAAATATTAGTGAAACAATTGTCAAAAATTGCAAATGCCACTGATGGAATTCAGAAAAAAAGTATCGGCACAACAATCATTTGAATCTGAAAATCAATCACTTTTATATCTTAAGCATAACAACAATGGTGTTGCAAATTGAATATATAACATATAAAACAATATGCCTGTGCCTATACATATAAAATTGAAAAGTTTCAATATATTACTTTTACCCCCAAAACAATATATCGTTTTACTGTAAAAACGTTCATATTTCACATATAAATATCAATAATATTATTATCAAATATCAGAGTAAATATTAAAATAAAGGAATGTTTTTCATCAAATTGCAAATGCAACTTTCATCATATCCCACTGATAACTATCATATTATAATAATAATATTTATATTATATTTACATTATTATTATTATATTTATATTTATTCAGTACAATAACTCCTTAGTTTTTATCATTATTCCGGTATTAGATAATCAAATAAATACACAGAGAAAAAAGAATATACATTCTATGACATGACCACCATGGTACTGGTCTCACATGATGAGCAACTCACTGTATTCTCTCAATAACTAGTGAGGGGAATTTTATTTTTATTTTAATAAAATTTGAAAATACTATGTTCATGTGTTGAGCTTTAAGTAAATACTCAATGCAAATGTCGTGTCAGAGTGTATATCTTATCTTTTATGTAATCTTATATCAGAGGTAATCACTAGTGAATAGTGTTTGAATAAAGTCACAGGGTTCTGCACGCACTTTTATTACTGACATTACCTTAAACTAAAGAGTGCACATATTCAATATTCAGTTTATTGAATACCCCATGAATATCGTTATTTTATAATTAGTATTAACTATGTATTTATGTATATATTCATTTATATAACTTTCAAAATATTTGATGTATAAATTATCTTTATTACTAGTAAAGAATATATAAAAAATACTAGAAAAATATAGTAATAACATTAATGCTAATATTTAAGCGCATTTGTAACTTGCATTTTCTAAATTGATTATTATTAAAATATAATTATTTAATTAATTATTTAAACAAAAAATTTGTATTAAACTAACACTACATTTAGACGTTAATATTTTTAATTTTAGTAATATTAATTAACATTAATTTTCTGTTAATTTTGTTTATTATTAAAGTGATTATAGACACAAAATTGATTGAAATAAGTAATGTGATTGAATGTACTTTTCGCGTATACATTTTCCCCGTCACTTTCAATCCCATTCAATACCCATCAATTTAAATACAAACACAATACAGAGCGTGCCGATTGTGCTTTGAATATCAAATTGAGTCTAAACGTAGTGTCTAAATGGACTTAAGGTAGTACTAGTAAATTTTTGGGACTGCATAAAAATGCACTTTTATGGTGCAAATAACAAACAGAATAACAAACAACACAAGTTATACAAAAGAAAAAACTTTTTTCAAAAGAATAAAATATTATATTCCCCCCTCTTTTATTGCTTAAACCGTTCCCACTTTAACCCCCCCCCCTTTTTAACCCTACAATCCGTTGGCTTTTATTTTATTATTATTATTTGTATTGAATAAAGGCTCTAGTTCTTGAATTACACTCAATTGAAACATCATTTTTCTTTTATAACTCAAAAGGGACTCACTTTACGCAGTGAAGAGACTCATGATGATTCACTTCCCCCTTTAAGCAATAGCCTTTTAAACTATACACTAATTGAGCAATTTTGTTATTATTAATGTACACACATGTGTGTAGTATGTGTGTGATTAAAAAAAACTTTTATTATAATAATAATGTATGTAATAATAATGTACACATATAAAAGTTTTTAAAAATAAATATTATTTAACTTCCGATAAAACATTCGGTGTCTTTAGTATTATAATAGTGATTAAAGAGATTAAAAAGTATTATAAAATGGATTTTATAATAATACTGTTCACACAAAAATGCAATCACAAATATAACAATGTCCATTTGCAACAATGTCCATTTGTAATAAAAAAAAATAATAAAATAAAGTCAATATTCTGAATATTGAATGTGCATTTACAATATGTGCACTTTGATTTTATGCGTATTATTTTCTTTAACTTTAACGCTTCTCTATTATTTTCCATCTCCAGACAGTGAAATGATGGTCCTTCCGCCGTATTTTTGGCAATGACCGAAAAAAATAAGTACGGAGGCAATTTTAAAATAAGCATTGGAGGGTGTAAATTGCACATTTCCTGTCACTATGGTTACAATTACCATTACTAGTGATGGTAGTGGTGGCGGTGATTTTTGCGAAGTGGCAGAGACTTATGCCATTAGGGGTATACTACTAGTCAGGGGGAGTCAATTGATTGCCGGCAATGGACTTAATTTACGTTACAAGTTATGTTAGAGAGAGAGGGGGGAAAGGTCCGATGTTCAACTGTCTTCAACAGCCCCTAGTGATTGATGCGCCAAAGCCCCAGAAGCAGATTGAGACGCATTTTTTACATTCAAATAACAAATTAAACTTTAGTTTTTTTATAGAATATGAAAAAACCCGTGTGTGTGAGGACCTCATATGTCGGGACGTGTATAGTGAGGACCCTATTTTTGGACATATGTAAACATGAAACAAATCATTATGATATAAATTTAGGACAAAACACCTTTTTATATGCACACCTCTTACTTAAAATCACTTCACGACGCGCATAGTTATATGTGCATGTTATTTACTGTTTTGTTGTTTGAAAATCACTGTTTTTATTCATTTGTAATTCAAATATAATGCTGACTTTCTGCACCCTGTATATGTGTGTATGTGTACTAGTACGTGTTAAGTATATTATGTGCATGTAAACTTTGTTTGTCTGTAAAAAAATGCTTTTAATTTTATTTATTTATTTATAAATGCATAACTTATAAATATAACTAAAGAGACTTCATATATTTGTATGCAATGCATTGTTGTATTAAAATGCCATTGTTATATTGTGCGACGGCATTCAATTGACCAATTTCTTGGTATTGAACTTTAAAGTAAAAAACAGCATTTTTTTCAATATTCCGCGACACTATTTTTATAGTGTTTTTGGCACCACAACACTATTATTATTCACTATTATGATGCGGTACTATTCGCAAAATGATATGCAAAACATATTCATGTCAATGTTTTTTTCTTTACCCCTCATTGAGTACTTCAGTCATGTGCAACAATTGTCAATAAATTTTTATCGTATTATATTATTATATGCATGTATATTTACTTCAAAAAAGTGTAAATAAAACTGAATAGTTAATATAAAAGAGAGCGTTTTTACTAGTACTAACACTAGTTCCAACACATAGTGACAATGAAATAGATAAAAATAAAATAAAAATGAGTTTATAGTGTAAATGGACTCTTTTACTTTGAGTTTGAATATTCTTAACAATACTATAACTTTTGTAAGGGTCACCAAATGGCAAATAACAGTTTATTCAAAAACTGGTCAACAGGTAAAAGGTAAAAACTATGCACAGAATACCACAATAGTGTCTATTCATTGGTATATGCAAATTGTTGCGGTGAGAAAAATGCCACTCACAGCGGGATTCGGGCGCCACACGAGTGACTAGTGTAACATTAAGCGCAAAATATGCATTAAATACCTCTTTTAGTATGCTGTATTGTTGCACGTGATGAGTCGTTATTTTATTAATGATATTGTTGGATGAGAATTTTTTTTCTAATTCAGGTTATGCTTTTAATGTGTATACTTTCTTAGTATAACACTGGAATCTGTAACGAGAGGTGTGAAAATTTATTAATTAATGTTAATTAATTGGTTAATCAATTAATATTAATAGTAATTAACGATATTAATTATTAATTTTAAAAAAAATAAAATTCATTAAATAATATTATTTTTATAAATTATCTATAATTCAATTTAATTTCAGCGCACGTATTATAATAATGTAAATTTATTTTATTATTATTATTTTTTTTATTAAAAATCACAATCTTTAATGTGTTATTGAACTTAATTATCTAGTTATGTGAGATGAATAATGAGTAAAAACATTTATAAATTAAAATTTTAACTGAAAATATTGTTTTATTTACTATTTTTTACTTTCGGTTAAAATTTTCTTTTTTTTTTAAACAAAAGAAATAATATTTTTTACAAAAAAATAACATCACATATGGTGATGGATTCATAAATATTTTGATAAATTCTTCACGTGAAGTCCCTGTTTATGAAATTAAAATAATGAATAATAATAATAATACACTAATAAATAACACACGAAAATATCATATAATAATACTATTCACGAGCATTGTGTATAAGAAAAATTTTTTTTTATAGAAACATTTATTATATTCCAAACGGTGGTGAATTCATTTAAAGTTAATAATTCATATGTATTATTTAAACTTTTTAAGTCAATAGTTATAAAAGTAAAAATTCGTAATAATAAACTTTAGTAAAAATTAACCTTTAATTGTATAATACAAAAAAGAAATGTTTAAGATTTTATATAATTATTTATTGTTATTATTCTCTTTAATAATTTTAAAAAAATTAAAAGTTAATTAACTTTTTTAAATTTTTTTTTTAATCATATTCTCTTTTATTAATTTATATATACATATACTTTATTTAGATATGAATATAAGTATCATGTTTACATGTATAAAGTTTAAAAACTTTACAATTCCCATGCTCATAATCATTATAATCATAAATGAGTATTTCATGAACTTTAAGACTATACCTAAAGTCAATTTTATTATTATTATTATTTTAATCATCAAAAAGTTAATCAAATATCAGCACAAAAAGTAAATTATTATGTATGTAATGTTATGTTAAAACTTTGTATGTACGTTTTTTTTGACTTTATGAGTCTGACATTTCATTTATTACTTAACTAGAGACTGTATATACTCTTTGTCTATGCACAGGTATTTAGATATTACCTGTACCTTAAACTATAGTATGGGCATTCATTTTCATTTTTGTATTAACGAATAAAATAAGCGGAAAGTCAATTAAGATAAGGGTCTTATGATTGCATAAAGATGATGATTATGATGATGATGCTCATGATGATGATAATGGTTAAAAGTTAAAGTTAAAAATCAAAACATAGTCATAGGGATTAATACTGAATTTTAGAGATAAAAAAATAATGATTAAGAATATTAAAAAAGACATTACAAATTAATTAAAAAAAATATATATATATACAGATATAAAAGTTATGATATTAAAGTTTTTTTCAATTTAATTCATTCATAACAAATCATTTCATCTCTTATCCGATAATGAATGTCACTTTTGGATATATTATACAACAATGTTCATAATAAAAAAGTCATAGTCTTTAGAAAATGAAAATTGAGAGAGTGATTCACGCGTTTCAGTTTTAGTATTAGAAAATCCAATGCCTCATTTGTTGGTGAGAACTATTCACGGGTTAATATACCCTCAAAGATACTAATAATAATAATTATTAAATATCTAATTTAAGTTTTATTTTAAAAGTTACTGATGCTAAAATTCAATTACCACTGCTGCCAGTTTAATATAACTATCAGTTTACTGCACAATTGTATATGTGTGTGTGATGATAACACTCTGGGAATTGACTAAATTAATATAAATAAAAGATTAGAAACAGAAAAGCGGTGAATGGAAAGTGAATATGAAACAACTTTCATTTTATATTTTTAACGTTTAAATTATTTTTTATTAATTCGTGTGACATATTCACGGTCATAGGTTTGGTGAACTCATACTTACATGGTTCTAATATACTATACATTTATATTAAAATTGGAAATATTAAAATGCCACGTGTATCGGGAAGATCTATAATATTATAAAGGTATTATTATCACGAAATTACTAACCATGAGTATCAAGTTAATTTTTAAAACCCTATTTTACGTATTCAATATCAATTCAATGAGAATAGAATTTTAAGTTTTATTACTAGAATTTTATGCACGTATAAATGGTATTAACTTTAAAAAAAAGTATTTTACAAATAGTACATTATACATTAATAGTGCTGTAATCCGTTCGGCATATTTAAAGATTTATTTAAAGTTTTATTATGTATAACTCTGATAACTTTTAAAGAATTAGAATTAAATAAGTACTAAAATGTATATGTACGTACATATAAAAAGAAAAAATAAAAGTTACAAAACGCGTATTCATCATCTATTATACTTTAGGTTAGTTTTAGGCGATGGTTTAAAGGTATTGGGTGAGTGTTCATCAATCATTTATGCATATAAAGGCAATACAATAATCAGTGTGAGACAAGCATGTAGATTTGAATGATCACGTCGGACCCACTAAATCATAGGCCTTGTCTATTACTAGTATTAAGTTTAGTTATATATTAAAATACTACAGGTATTTTTTAAATTTTTTTTTACTTAATTTTAAAGGTAAATCATTACAAAGATTATATCAGAAGTAAATTCCTTTTTTTATTTACTTCAATTATATTTACATCAATTTTATTGTTTTTTGTTGTCAAAGAACAAATTACTCATGTAAATATGACTAATTTTATAATCCTTTTTTTATTTACGCTTTTAGCAAACGGAACTAGAGTATAGTTACAATAGACAATAAAAAAGCTGATATAGTTATTGACTAATTTTTTAATATTTATAGTGTCCGATGCCATTTGTAACACCAATTTTCATATGTGTCTAATATAATAGTCTTTTAAAAAAACTTTTAAAATAACTTTTATGCTCTATAATAATATAATAGTATTCAGAATGTTAAATGTCTTATGAGTGTTGCGTTAAAAGGTGAGAACCGAACGGTCAAAAGAGTACCGAAAAAACAATTTATTATTATGCACCTTTTGTATAGTCGCGGTAAATGACGGAAAAGAAAAGAAATGAAACATTTGATTCACAGGATCCTAAGACATTGTGAGAGGGGAGATATACCATACATACATATTAGTTCCATTTTTATTTACATCAATTTTAATTTACAATAACTATTTTTCAATTTACACGCTTTGTCATACGATCAGAGCTATTATTAGTTTTGATTTTAATTTACATACCATTTTTATTTACGACATTTAGAATTAGATAAAGCGTAAATAAAAATTAAATGTATGTGTATATAAGAAATAGAGACGAAAAACACCATTTTTATTTACGACATACAGAATTAGGGAAAGAGTAAATAAAAATGAGATTTATGCGTTAAAAAATGATATTTATGCGTATATAAGAAATAGAGATGAAAAACAATACGATTAACAAATTCAAAGAGCGGCTCTTCTCACGTGAGAAATCATATAATAATACAATTTAATTTAATCGCCAAAGGTCCGGAGGTATTATTAAAAATTGTGTATACATATATTACATGAATATAATACTATAAATACCTATACCCACATAATGTGTAAATTGAGAGAGGAAATCGGATGATAATACACCGGAATCACGGATATTGCGGTTAATTTGTAATTCTATTAATTGTTATTAATTCAATTTTTTAAGAATTTTTCACAATATTATTGTCATTATATAATTATATACTATAATATAATGAATTTGTACCATAAAATGATATATGTGAATTGTCAATTTAATAATAATAACGTATAATTATTTCAATTTAATAATAATAATAATAATATTTATTTTTTTATAGTGTAAAAAACAATGTAAAATAATATCAAAAAAAACTATTATCGTAATACTATTATAAAACAATGTAATACAAAACTTTTATAACCGCCCCATACCCATGCCCATAATCAAATACACATAACATATGGAATATGAATGAATCAATTGACTGTGCATATGAAAAACTGCATTTTTTTGATATATCAATATATAAATATCACATGTAATAGTATGTGCCAATGTCTAACAGTGACTAATGATACTTTATGCCAAAATATGTTTCATTTCCATAAAGTTATATAACACATACATAACTAGTATTTGTGTATACTGTGTGTGTGTGTGTGTGCACACATTGTATGGTTCACTTGTGATATGTTCTAAGAACTTAATATGCACTTTCCACTGGTCACTTGCATAATGGATTTATGTATATATTAGTTATTTTTGTTATTCTATAATATAGAAGTATACGAGCAAAGGACAGACGATGGTAAAAATGCCAATGCCTATACTCAAATATCCAATTCCAAAAATAATGGATTAATATTAATATTATGCCAAAAAAGTTTTCTGATATGTAAACACATGTACATATTGTATGTGTGTATACGTGGGGTAAATATATCACTACATATTAGTTTTTTGGGGGTGATATTTATGCATTTTTCTAGTGATTCCCACATACAGTGAAACGCCAATTGCAATTGAATATATATACATATATATACACATATATTACTATCACAGAGAAAATATTGTTGATGATTTTAGTACAAAAATTAATTAAAATATCAATAGAATGAAATTTACTATTTTAAGATTTAAACTTTAACCCTCAACTCACCCGTACGCCCCCTTCCATTTACTCTCAAACAAATAATAATAACACATCACTAGTAAATTATGTATTTACCATCTATCTTTAAATATATGAATTTTACATTTTTCCACATATATCAATATATTATATTTTCCATATTATTATTTATTATTCACTAAAAAAATAGTAATAAAAATAATAAAAGTAAAAGCAATTTACTTTTAGTCCGTTACAAGATTAATGAACATGGGGTATTGATATGCAAATTGTATTAACCTCATGGGGAAAGGTGAGTAAAGCCAATCTTTTTGCTTAATCTCATTGTTGCTCACACATGTATATCTAGTACTAGTACACAGTTGCTTCAATTGATACTTTAGAAATAAGATGAAAATAAATAAAAATTGCAAAATCACTTCTCCCCTCAAATTCTAGTAATACTAAATTGTATATGTGCGTCTATTCCCTCATGAAATTAAAGCCGAAATCATTTATTTAGGAGCACATTATTTATATTTTTACATATAATATGAGGGTTACTATGGCATAGTCTATGGGACTAGGAATGGGTATGGTTATAGAGGCATGGGAATGGGAGTAAATGATTTTCTTCTCAAAAAATAAATAATAAAAAACAAAATCTGAATTTCAAAATCCAAATGAAAAATGAAAAAACGGTCCATAAATTTTACAGGAAAATTCACTCAAAAATTACGTAATAACACTAGTAATAGTAATATATGACTTAAGGTATTTTTTTAAACATATAAAATATCTTTGTGTGTATATGTATTAATACATTTTAATACTTTAACGGGAATAGGGTTTGAAAAAATCATATGTATAAAAAAGATTGATGAGTTACCACTTCAGTTAACATGATTCACTTGTCTCAAGTATATTATTCATAGATATGTAAACTTTATGTGTATATGTGTACTTTCACATAAAATAATAGCACAAACAATGTAAAACTTTAGTGCAAAAAATTCCATAATAAAATAGTATTATTTAATATAAATAAAAAATGACACAATAACAGAGCAAAGAGTGTAAAATGATAGTGATAAATAAAAAATAAAAAATATTATAATAAAAGTACTCCGCGATGCGTATAAAATCAGTGTGCAGTTTATATACACATCAATGATGTAAATTAAATTGACATAAATTCAGTTCAACTCAATAGCAAATCAATCGATTTGAAAGTTTTCAAAATACCTTTTTATAATGCAAATACAAAACATATAAACTTTATATACATGTAACTGATGCATGATTATAATGATTAAATTTTTGATTTTATATGTATTGTATTATATTTTCTGAATAATTTTTTTAAATAATCAATTGTTGCGGAATACTATTTTTTTCTAATAATATAAAAGAGATGAAACAAATGAAGCGCAACAATACCATGGAACTGAATTGCACTATAATTTGAGTATTATATAACAAAATGACATAATTAGCACCACAAAAAGGGGTTAAATAATGGTACTCACTAAAGAAGAAAAAGGGTTAGTTTTGTACTAGTAGTTTTGTAGTAGTAATAGTAAACCACCATCATACGAGTTGGATGACTTACAAATTAAAGTTAATCATTACTAACAATTACCAGTAGTAGTAAATTAACGGTTATTATTTGTATTTAAGTGCTAATTTACTACCGACAGTTCACTAGTAATTTGTTAATACAATTGCAAAAATATAAACAAAAACAATAATAAACAGTATGTATTGTTTAAAATACTTTAACTGTATTAACTTATGTAATACTAGTAACATGTACCTCTATTATGAAAATAGTTCAAAAAAGAGGTCAATAGCTTAATCTATTATTGTGTAACTTTACTACAGGTAAAAAGCATAAATAAAGATATAATATTTATAATTTATATCATATATAAATTTTAGCATTAAAATACATATGTATGTATTTGTTAATAATTATCAAAAAAAAGATCATTATTTTAATCATGATGCAGTACAATACAATTGAATTCACTTTAATGAAGTGTAAGCACTAAAACAGCAGTTAATTATTACCATATTTATAATATTTATAATATTATCATTTATCATTATCATATTCATTTTTATTTATGCTCAAATATGGTATTGGTCTATGAACCGCCCTTTAACTTATTTTTTAGTTATTAAAAAGCATCGTAATCTTTAATAATATTATTTATAATTTCTGAAAAATTAACTGATAGTATTTGCATGTATAGTACACGATTTACATGTGAATTATAATACATAATAAAGATATTTTTTATACGTATAATCTTTAGAGGTGCATTACTTTAGCATTTAGGCCAAGGACTAGGACTTTTTTGATTAAAAACTTAAATGCAAATCATGTCCTGTCATAGGTAATAATAATAATAAAATAATCTGTCACGTGATACACATTTTACAGGATAATAATACATTACAAGTTATTAGAGAGGGAAGAAAAAAGTCATTATCATTTTTTTGTAAATACTATGTAAGTTATTACCAATAACTTACTAGTATATAACACAAAAAAAATGTAATTAGTAATAGAATTTTAAAGGTCAATTAAAGAGGTGGGAAATAATGCAAATGAATTTAATAGTAATTTATTATTTTCTAATATATTAATGATTATTTAACATAAAAAATTTTGTGATTGAAGTTTTTAGGCAATTGTTTTAATAATAATTTGCAACAATTGCCATTAGGGGTGTAGTCTTAAGCATAAAGGTCTAAACATTAGTATTTCCTTCAAATGTCATAAAAATTTATGATTTATCGGTTTTAAGTTAAAAGTAAATAATTATCATTATCAAACCTGAATAAGGTTAATGAGTATGAGAAGTTTTACATTAACTATTATTATAGTTAATATTATAATTTTAATAATAATCGTGATGTAATATTTTTTATCATTTTTTGGACTTTAAAGTTAAACACGTGCAGTAATTATATATATTATATATATCTTAAATGTCGATATTATTATTTAAAGTATATCTTTAATATTTGCATTTAATATATTATTGTTATAAAACTTTAAACTTTGAACTTAAAACTATTATTATATAAGAGCTCAATCCCTATGGCGACAGTATAAAAATCATTTAATAAATATTTAAATAATTAAAATACACACAGTATTATGTGTGTACATTTAAATTCACTCTCTTATCGCGTATCTTAACAGTAAAAATAAACTATTTTTATAACGAATATAATATATACGAATATGTTTGCCAAATATTATGTAATATTTTTTCATAATAAAAAAACAATAATCATAAAATATCACAATAATTTCGATATGTATATTATGATCACGATTTGTGTATTGTTTTAAATGCGATATTAAAAACCATCACCAACAATTGCGCGACATTTATAATTGATTATTTTGACAAAAAGTAATTAACCATACACTAGTGTATGATAATATTTGAATACACATTAATAATTTATAATGTGAATTAATTTATATTTATGATAAAATTTGCACTTTTTGCATAATAATTTGAAAGTAGACATTAAAGTTTTTTATATTTCTCGCGTCACTGTTATAGTATTTTAACTTCAAAAATGTTTACGTGTCATGCATTACATTTCAATTGCTATTTTCTATTGTATCTTTTTATGCATTTATAATAATAATACTATTATTATATTTTTTGTTTGTGTCTCTTTCCTCATTTCACTGAATTTGCAAAAAGTGTAATTAAGATAAAGGAATAGTGAAATTAGGG
>JAQIWM010000021.1:0-25383 GCA_034695285.1 Eniochthonius minutissimus | reverse complement strand
AAAAGTGCAGAATTGTAATATATAATTAAAAATTTTGATCATCACCTGTATTACGCTACCCTTTTCTATACCTTATTAATAATAAAGTCGCATTTAACATTAACTCGTGCTTTATTTATTTTCGCATAATTCGTAGTCAGTTGCGATTGTTACATTTCAATCGTAATTATTAATTTTCTTACGACATTATTATATATTTTAAATTATATTTAATTAATGATAAAATAATGGATGAAGAAAGTGTTACATTACCACTGAGTAATAAAGACATAGAATCATCAATTGATAATAACAAAGTTAATGATGATGAATCAGTGAAAAAATTTAGAAAATACACATTTCAAACATCAATACGTGATGCTCGTGAAAAATCAGGAAATAATCCAATCCAATTTATCATCGAATTTATAACTATAATTGTAGCTGTTTGTGAGTCAATTAATACGTTATAATTAAATTAATAATAAAAATTTATAAATAATTTATTAATTTATATGTTTAGTATTTGGTGGTTCTTTAATAATTATCATTGTCGCATGGAGTATTGTTGAAATATCACTTCCTTTTGTAACGATTATTATTGGTAATTAAAGGGGCCATTGCTTATTATTGACAAAAGGATTTTTTTCACTATTATATTCGCTTTGTGTGTATGTATGTCTGTGGACACGATAACTCACAAAATACTTTACTTAAATTTTTGTAGTTTGGTAAATTTTTTGTTCACTGAAATACGCAGATTTGTTATAAAATTGAATCAAATCAGTAAAGGGGTTCGTGAATTATAAAATTATAAAATTATAAAAGTATTAAATTATTAAATTATTTGGGTTCTATATAATTGTGTTGGAGAAGCATCCGAATGACATACATTACAACATACATTAAAATCACGTAACAGCATATTCCATTTTTTGCAGTTATAACAGCATATCTTATTATTTACCTTTTGATAATGATTTCGTCACTCCCCAACTAAGCGCGTCGGGCTTACTTGCATTTTATACATTTTTATTTAACACTTAATAACTATTATACAGTGCGGGGCATTTAGATCTTTACATTATTTTTTTAAAATTTAATTTTTATTTTGACCATTATTTACCTCAATTGTCGTTTCCTTATAATTGTGCATATTTACAGAATATATAATTACTAAAGAGAAAATATTTGCATCCTTTTATTTAATTGAGGTAATAATAAAGTAATGGTTCCTAATGTTTGTATGGTAAATTTGCATGTGAAGTAGAACATAGCAACCGCGCGCCGTACCACGATCGTGTGATTTTTCTAAGTACCTCACTGCTCCGCGCCGCGTTTATATAGTTAATTTACTCAGTTTATTAAAATATTGCATTGTAATATGCATTTTATTTGCTTTATTAGGCATTAGTTCCGTTTTTATTTACTGTATCTTACGCTAATGTATGTTTATTTTCGCGATAAAGCGTATCAATTTTGATGTATTAGCTTTATTATTAAAAAATTTTGATAAAATTTTCATGTATCGCGTAAACTCCGCCGTACAGCGCCGCACCTCATGTATAAATTTTAAAAATGCTATGCTCTAATGTAAAGCAATGCATAAACATGTAAATAAGAAAATATTAACAATAAAAAAGAGCAAAAACGGGTGCAAATATTTTTGCTTTGATAATTAAACAATTGGCTATTAGTGTAACACTTTATTATTATTAGTAATGTTACTGAATAATTAATGAAAAATACAATAGAATAGAGTTTAAAAATATATTTTTTAAATCTTTGAACTTTTGCCATAACCTTCACCTAAACATGAATCTATTTATGAATCATTTTTTCTTTACTTTAAAGGGATATTGAATGTTAATTAAATAATTTATAAATTATTAAACATAAATTTAAAAAATTTTTTGTATTAATTACAAATATCATTTGCTATTTTAAATGTTTTTTATGTTATTATCTACATAATACTCTACATAATATGTATTAATTATTTTTTTTATCTAGGAGCTATTCACAAAAATGATTGTCCAAAATGTAAAACACTTCCACATGTATTAATTGCATATGGATCTACTATATTAGTTCGCGGCGTATTTAATTATTATTTTAATCCAAAATCAAAAGATGGTAAATCTCAGCCAAATAGACCATGTGCAAACTTTGTGAATGTTTTTTTATCATTAACAATTTATGGATATTTTATTATATGTAAGTTGTTATTTATAATATAATAAATAAAACGTGAAACATTTGTATTTAATTAAAGATGCTTAAGTGGTGGAGTCAGCTAGATGTTAACCCCCTCCCCCCTCACCTTTGAAAATACTAATGATAGATCAAGTTAGCATAAACTGGTTCCTCCGCCAAAAAACAAGAAAGGAGACCACGGTAGCCTAGATTTTAGCTAAAATTTAGTTAAATTAAATTATCAATAAAATATTTTAAATTAATGTGAGACTATTACTGTGAAAGTAAATACTTTGCTTTTTGGAGTCTATAGTTAAAAGACTACAAAAAGCAAAGTATTTGATCAAAATTCCTTTTTGATATATGTGTTGATTTAAATAATTTATTAATAATTTATTACTTTATAATAATATCATTTTAGTATCAACATTGTGTTACACATCACTTTGGCCGACATATGATGATCCAAATCTGAATTCATACTGTCATCAGACTTTATTTCAATTTATATTTTGGTATATAACTATTATTCTTTCACTATGCGCAATTTGCGTAATTGTATTATTATTGGTGTTGATAATATCAGCATGTACGTGGTTATGTGATAAAAATTAACTGTAACAATATAAATAAAATTATTAAAAATATTATGATAATATTATACTATAAATAAAAAAAAATTTAATATGTATTAACAATAGTATATTTACACATACAAATTGCGCATTAACTACTAAAATATGATCACTTCGCTTTTGAGCGATAAAAAAGATATTAATATACATTTATTTTGAATTTATAAACATGTTTTTTTTATTTAAAAGAATTTATTAAAATCTATTAAATTATTATTAATACAATTTATTAAATACACTTATAATAAAAGTTTTAATCATTTTTTGGCTTTTACATTGAGATAATAATTAATTTTTATAAATTATATATTTCGTTATATTTTAATACTAAATAGTGATCAATTTATGTAAATTTTCATTTAAAAAAATTATTAAATGATTAATTAATTAACAAAAGTTAATACTCTGTAAGATCAACATTTGAAAACAGATCCTCCCATTCATTAGTAGGCAGTGACACTGCATTTTCCATACATAGTGTACGCGAAGAACCATAAAGACAATTGGATACGGGTGATGCGGGACGGTGAATCAATTTAACTGACGGTAGTACATTTTTCGGTATCATTACTGCCGATTCCTGATGATGGACAATTGTCGGAGTTATGTGACTGCTCCGACGTAATTGCTCAGTTTGGTATGGAATTGGAAAAGGACTATGGTGTTATAAATTGAATAAATACTTACTTAAAATTATTGTAAAATTTAATATATTAATCGCATATTAAATTATCATTAATTTTTTATTACTTTTATTTATAATGATATTATTTTAATAATTAATACTCACGCTGAATTTGCTTCAAAAAGTGATGCAAATGATGTCAATTTTTTAGGACTAAAAATAAGTGTTAAAATTAATTTTTTTTAATTAATTAGATTTTGACATTAATAGTTATCAATAAATAAATTAAGTAATTTTATTTAATTTGTAATTTTAATAAAATTGCATTTTATAAATAATAAATATATTATAAAATTAGTTAAATAAAAATTTTCATTTGAAATTACTATCAAAATATGCATTAAATCAAAATCTCGCATATTTATTTAAATATTTATGAGCATTAAAATTAAAAAAGATTATTAATAATAAAAAATGTAATAATAAATTAATACTTACTTTTGTATACCCTGTTGTGGTTGATCATCACGTGATGGTCCTTTGCGTCGATGCGGGAACAACAATGATCCAAGTAACATGCTGTAAATAAAAACATCACGAATTCCACTCACAGCCTCTTCAAGTGATTGTTGTGGTGTTTTAATTTTAATGTGTTCCTCAGGGATATACCCCGACCCATACCCATTTTGAAATGCATCCCATCGTGATTTGGCTTTTTCTACCACTTTCATGAGATCATCGACAATTGTTGATAATCCGGGAATATTCGGTAATGCCGGTGCCGATGACGGTGCCGGTGGTACTGCAGTTGCGCTCAGGTAATGAATCAGTGGCAATGTAATTAACACAATTGTTAATAAATGCATTGTTTATTTTTAAAGATATGTATTGCGTTACTTCTGTTAAATAAATAATTTTTTTTATTATTTTTAATTGTAAATTATATAATGATAAAAGTTAATTAAAACACTTATAGTAATCTATTAACAAGTAAGTTATTACTTGTTACTAGCAAGTTGTTAGTAACTTATTATAAGTTATTAATAACATTTTAACAAAAAGTTATTATTATTTTAAATCAATTGTATACTTACAATAAATTAATATTAATTAAATAGTATTTAATTTTTAAAAATAAAACTAAAATACTATTTCCAATATTAATATTTGATACTTAATAATAAAGAAATAAAAATATTAAATATAATAATACTTTAAAAAATTTTATTACAAACACTGTATAATATACTTCCACAGAACTACATTTGGTACATGATCAGTGAGAAACATTCTTATCTGATACTGTGATTGGGGTTTAAATATTGTGCCCGAAAAATGGGATCGTATCCTCAATTTTAGTTATGAGTGAGCCCATTGATGGATCCACTGATGGACCAATCCCCATTTATCGCCAATTTTTTGGCAATGAATAAATTAAATTATCTTTTTATTCATTATTATTATTATTATTCTATGATATTCATTACCATTCAATAGGTTAACCCCTGCGATGCAATTTTGATATTTCTATATCTGTCATTCAATTTTATTCTTTCCCATTTTGCCTAAAAGTGATTTTAGCACACATTATTCCATTTATATTTTATTATTATTTTTTAAAACTTTTTATTTATAAATATAAATATTATTTTATTATTATCATACACTTTTTTAATTGGGTTTATTACAATTTTAATATTTTATCATATATAATTTATAATAATGTCTGTGATTATAGTGTATAATTAAAATTAAAATTATATTACAATATAACCGCAGACATAATTTAAATTTTATTTTTGGACTAAAAATGAAAAAGGTTAAAATGAGGATACATACATAGTTAACTCAAAGTCACCCCTCCCCCATTAAACTCTATCCCCATTAACCCCTGTTACTGATGTTGAATTTAAAATTGACACATTATTATGGCTCAAAAAGCGGCACCATTAAATTGCCCTTTATATTTATATAGATTTTTATACATATTAATAATGAAATTCATACTAAAACATAGATATGTAATATTATTATGTTAAAAAAATTGTCTGACGATTGCCCTCAAAAAGGACCCATTTTTAGGGCTCTTAAATCCCGCTTTTTTCATGTAAATGAGTAAATTGAACTGAATAGTAATTAATTCAGTTCATATCATCATCATCAACATTATCATTATCATTATCATTATCATTATCATTATCATCGGTATCATCTTTATTCTTATCTTTGAGATCAGTCATCAATATTATTATTAATACAGAATCACATGATATTCTTAAGACATTTTTCAGAGGTTATTTTGTATGTTATTATCACGCTTTTGGGTTAATTAATTCATGACCCTGCCCCAAACCATGAATTGACAATTAATGAAATAATAATATTATTAATTTTTATAAATATTTTTTTTATTATTATTATTTCATCGGATAATACGTTTAATCATTGGAAAAATGTCTTTTTATTTGTTTTTTACTAAAAAAGTTATAATTCATACATTGACATTGATTAATTTATTTAAAGATTTAAATATATTTGGCATAAATAAGATTAATTATGTAATAATATTTATTTTTATAATTGTAAATTAATTATTTATTATTAATTATTTATTTAAATTGAAATTAAATAACATTAAATAATAATTAAAAAATGAATTTTTGTAATTTATTTCACTATTTTTTTGTAAATAATTTCTTAATATAAAATAAATTTAAAAATTAATTAAATCGTAATAAATTTCTTAAATTAAAATAATTATTTTTATTTAATTAATAATTACTTCACATGTATTTGAAGTAAAAATTAAGATGTTTCATTATGAAATATATAATAAAAATTTTAAAAGTAAATGATAAAAACTTTTTAAAAAATTATAAAAAAAAGATAATTATTTATTTTTATTATCATCTTTTCATATTAATCTCTGTTTTTATTCTCATGTAATTATTATGAATAATAAATAATCCATATTCAAGGACATTATAACCGTAATAATGATTAAATATAAAAAAAATCATTCATAACCTTCACTAAGATAATGGCAATACTTTTATAATAATATAAAATTATAAATAAAATTCTAATTTTAATTATTATTATCTTTTTAAAAAATTACTATCTATTTACACATGAGTCGTTAATTAGATCAACCGATTAAATAAAAGGTAAATTTTTATAAATATAAAGATATATATTTAATTTATTCATTATTACAGTATTTATAATTCTGATGTATGATTACAAAGTTCACATAAAACATGTTATTTAATGCATTTTAATATAAAATATGTTTTAATTATTGCGAAATAATAATAATAATGTTACAATTAAAAATATTATTATGTATTTTTATTTAAGCATATTATTTGCAACTTTAGTGCGTGATTTTACACGTGTAATAAATATAATTTATAAATAATGTGATAAAATCATGAATCTCATCAATTATATAATTATTACATAATAATTATGATAATGACGTGATAAATTTCATAATAAATACATAATAACGAACACATATACTATAAGTGCAATACGTTAATATTCGTATAAAAATACTTTGAATTTCCCTGTTATTTCATAGTAATATTGAAGCGCATGTATTACTGCGCACTCTTTGCTTTAGGCTATCATATGGTTATATGGATTCATGTTAACAAAAAACAGTGAATGGTTAATAAATAAATAAATAAATTTATTGTTATTACAGTTTTTAGTAAAAAAGTATAATTTTAAAAACAAAACGATAATTTATTAGCAATTATTACATAAATATTAGAATTATTTAGTACTTAAAGTGTGATATGAATAAAAGTGTAATATTTATTGTGAAAACTGATAATTGCATCGCAACTTTCAATTAATGTCAATTGTTAATTAAACAATTTAAAGTAATCACATAATATCTCAAAAGGTGCAAAGTTTGAGTAATAGTTACAGTTAAAAGTAATATTATACCCTTTTAATAAGTATTATGTAATATCATTTTAAGTGATATCTCATTTTACGCGTATTATTAGTAACATATCCTGTTCATAGTTATTCATCAAATATAATAAATATTTAACATTTTTAGTAACATATGGAATTATTATACACTTTATATATCACTTTTACAAATAAGTTAATGATAACGCATCTTTAGTGTATGTGAATGATAAAGTGACTTTTAATTAATTATTTCATTATTAAAAAAAATATCTTTATCTGAAATTAAATGGGTTCAGGGACTGTGTGTGAGTAATTTAAGTAAATAGTTATTTGTGATAAATTATTAGTATTAATAAATTTCACAATTAATTGTATACTATACAAGTACTTTATACAGTGTTTCGCAAAAAAGTACTGTGATTATTTTTGGAAACTTTTTAATTAAAGAATATTAATATTTTTAAAAAATTTTACGACACCATTAACCGCAATTTCACACTGTATTTTGCTTAAAGGTAATTTAATTTATATTTTAATTAAATTTTAATTGTGTTTTAATTATATATTTTGCTTTAAAAATATAAATTATTTAATTAAATTGTAATAATTAATTAAAAGTTTTAATCAAATAAATTATTACAATTTAATTGATATTTAACAATTATTTAATTCTTATAAATATTTTGCGTGTATTTATATAAATTTTTACATAATTAACTAATAATTAACTTTATCAAATATTAATAGAATTAACATTATTATAAAATGTCATCATCACCATCGGTTCCGATAATACCAATGACTGATCCAATGCCTCAAAAAAGTGCCACACGATTATCACAAATAATTCACAAATTTAGCATTAAATATGGGAAAAAACCATTATTTTTAGTCAGTGTTCCGGGACGGGTCAATTTAATCGGTGAGCATATTGATTACGTGGGTTATGCGGTATTCCCAATGGCGACAGAACAGAACATTACTATGGCATTTGCAGTTAATGATAAAAGAGAAATTAATTTATCAAATTCCGATCCCAGTTATACTGATTATAGTTGTTCTATTGATGATATTAAATTCCCATTTCCACCGGAATGGTATCATTATTTTCTTTGCGGTTATCGTGGCGTTATGGAAAAGTATTGTTCTGATTCAGGTCCCGGAGTCGATGTCTTTGTTGACTCTAATCTGCCGCCATCAGCAGGACTTTCGAGTTCTTCTTCAATGGTGTGTTCATCGTCGTTTGTTACTCTAATGGCACATCTTTATAATACAGGTAAACGGTTGAAAGTTTTACTAATGTTAAGTAAGACAGTTTTTGCAATGTAAAGAAATATTTTTATATTGAAATAACAATGACAGTCACGAAAATAATATTACAAAAACGCATCAATATATTTTTAATATTAACTTTTCAAAGAAAATTTTGTATTTTTTATTATACTTTTATAATGAAAATGATATTTAAGAACATTAATTATATTTTAAATCTCAATAAAATGTGCGCATTTTCAATTCATAATAAAATATCATTTTTATGACAAAACATTTTAATAAAAATGAATACATTCTTAACATGCACATGTGTAGTTTGAAAATTTTTAACAAAAAATCAGATTTAAAAGAAAAATTCACTAATTATTGCATAAAATTATAAATAATATTAACATTATAATTAATTATTAAATTTATTATTAACAATATTAAGGATCAACATCAAAACCGATATCCAAATTAGAATTGGCCGCAGCCACAGCTAAATTTGAACTTTACATTGGAACAGATTCAGGAGGAATGGATCAGGCTATTGAAATACTAGCAGATGAAGGATCAGCAAAATTTATTGAATTTATACCTCAATTAACCGCCACAAGCGTTAAACTACCGTCAGGAGCTCATTTTTACATATCTCACTGTGGGGTCCAAATGAATAAAGCCGCGTCCGCGTATTATAACATACGTGTCGCTGAGTGTCGTTTAGCAGCAGCAATTATTGCAAAAAAGACTAAAATTTCAGGTTATAAATTGGGTGATCAGTTATGGGTCGTGCAACAATCATGTGGTAAACCACTGCCGGAAATGGGAAAGTTTTTATCCGATATTTTTGACATCACAAAACCATATTATACAAAAGCTGAAATTGGTACTATTTTAGGACTCACCGATGAAGAAATTGACCAAACATTTCTTAAAAAAATATCTGAACCTATTAATGAATTTAAAGTATATCAACGCGCGTTACACGTGTATGAAGAGGCAGCACGTGTTATACAATTTCGTAAAGTTTGTGAAACATCAGCGGATATTAGAATATTGGGTCAGTTAATGTCTGAAAGTCACTTGAGTTGTAAAGACCTTTACGATTGTTCACACCCAAAATTGGATGAATTGGTAGAAGTGGCTATTTGCGCCGGAGCTGTGGGATCACGGTTAACTGGTGCAGGTTGGGGCGGGTGTATTGTTAGTTTAGTACCTGAAGAGAATAGTGCTCAATTTGAAGCAGCAATGGATAAATTTTCAAAATTTAACTGCAAAAGCGGTCCGAGCGGAGGTGCAGTCATTTATCGTGTAACTAATTAATTTTATCTTTTTTTTCATTTTAAAATAATAGTGAATTATGCAATTATTATTCAAGAAAATTATTAAATCATGTTTTTAGCATTTTCTTTATATATTTTTTATTATGATTTAATTAATTTTATTAAATTGGGAATAATTTTATCATGTATTTGCAATATCATTAAAGTTAACATAATAATTAAATTGTCTTTAAGTCACCATATTAGTCGTTGTTTTATTTAATAAAAAAATTTTAATTAAATTTAATTAATTAATAACAATAATAAGTAATAAAATAAATAATTATATTATATAATAATGCATTAATAAATTTAAAAAACTAATCATTAGTAACTTGTTAAGTAAGTAATTTGTTTAACGAAATTGAGCCCTTCTGCATAGGAAAAGTTCACTTATTACATAATATATAATTCACTAATACATTAACACATGTAATATAAAAATAAATAATTTATATTGTAAATTACTAATCATTGTTTATAATTAGAATTTATAACTTGAAACATTCATTTACAAAAAGTTTTAGTTGTAATGGCAAAGTTGACTATTTCTTATAATGTAATAATATTAGGGGGAGACAATTATTACAGAAAGGGTTTGAAAAATAAGACAGTTAAAGATAAAAGTTAACAGGTAACTATGACTTTTTTATCGTAAATTACTTATCACTGCTCTTATAACAATAAAACCATTTATGCTTTACTTTTGTATCTTCAGTTAAAATAGAACTTTTTTGTGTGATTTCATTAATTTAATTTATTATTTAACTTATTATTGATATAGTATTTTGTATTCTTTACGTTAACATTTGTAAGTTTATTTGCTTTTTATATATTTGCTTTTATATATTATGTTTTTAATTTATAACAATCTATAAATATTTAATTTTTTTTTAAATAAAAGGTTTAACTATAAATAAATAACTGCAGCGTAATGTCGTTAAAAAACTATGATGCCATTGAAAGAAATGGATACACGGTAATTAATCAGATTGGAAAAGGGGCATATGGATATGTTTTTAAAGTAAAATCAAATAAAAGTGAAGATATATATGCTCTAAAATTTATATTATACGGTACTGCATCACGGGAGAAAAATGCATTTCGGGAAATTGAATGCGGTAAAAAGTTTGATCATCCGAATGTTTTAAAATTTTATGGGAGTTTTTCTGATGATGAACAAAAGAACGAATCAAATTGTGTTTTTCAAGTATTGGAATTATGTAAAATAAATTTATCAGATTGGATTAAAAGTGATGAGGGAATTAAAAGAACTGATGCTATATGCGCTAAAATGTTTTATGATATTGCATTAGGATTGGATTATATTCATGGATTGGAATTTATTCATCGTGATTTAAAACCTGAAAATATATTAATTACATTTGATGGTATATGTAAAATCTCAGATTTTGGATTATCAATTTTATTTGATCAGATACAACAGAGTAATACACGGGGGAATTTAATTTATGCATCTCCCGAACAATTACAGAATAAATCTTATGATGTTAAAGCGGATATTTTTCCAATGGGATGTATATTTATGGAATTATACACTGAATTGAGTGATTACTATGAAGTGTTTATAGCGATAAACGGTTTACGCAATAGTCAATTACCATCAAATTTTTTTTCAAAATTTAAAACTGATAATACTGAAAGATATGAGAATGCGAAGGAATTGGTTATGAAAATGACAAAAATTGAACCTAATGATAGGCCATTAATAAGCGAAATTATTAAAGATTCATTTTTTAACAATCACTAACTATAATATCATATCATTATCAATTCTAAATAAAAACTTAAATCCTTATTTATTATTAGTTTTTCTATCTTTAAATACATCATTTTAATTACAAAATTTAATAAGTCTTATAAATATCATTTGCAATTAAAATGTTAATCATGGAATACTAATGTCTATTGAAGATGACCGTGCTCCTTTTTTATTAATTTTATTATATTCTCTTAATAATGTTAAGTATTTTATTATTAGTGTTATTCAAAGTAAAATATAATTCAAAATTGTGCTTTTATTTTAAAATTTTTGTCATGACCTTAGCATAAAACATGCTATAATATGCATTCGTGTTTTACTTTGAACTTTATCCCAAAAGTATATTGAGAGTTAATTTTACAATTTATAAAAAAAGGGTACGCGATCATCTTCAATAGTTATATGCATATACAAATGTAAAATATTTTTTGTATAAATTAAAAATGATCATTATCACTGAACTTTTCTAATTTATTTATTTTGTAAAGTTTAGTTAACAAAGGTTACCAAATTTCTAAACATGAATTAGTCGTATTAGTTACATATTTTATTAATTTAATATTTTACTTTATTAAATTTTAACTTTTAGTATCCAATAGTAATCAATAGTTGAATGCAATGTAATTTTAATACTTTATTTTTAACATTTAATATTATAACACGCGATATAATACGATATTCAATTAATACATTAAATTGTCGTTACCATAATTGAAACAAAGTATTTAATATCAAATCAGAAAATAAATAATAACTGAAAAGTTTAATAATAATGCTATGAAAGTTCACACTCTGCAGAGTTTAATCATTTTCAGAAAAAACTACTGATTAAACAAAGAATTTTTAATATTGCACTTTTGTTTTTACAAATGTATAAATCAAGTTAATTAACAAGTAAATTGATGACCAATAATACTCGAAATAATACTGCAGTACAAAATGTAATCCCATCACTCCTGTAATTTATAATAAAATTTAAAATAATAAACTATAAATGTCTATACAGGAGGTTAATAAAATTTTAAATAAAATAAAAAATAAATATTTATAAATATTTAATTACCACGAAATGTAAATATGCATAACAATAAACGGCACTAAAATTCAGAATTTTCTTAAATGCAAAAAGTAAATTAATTTTAATATCAAATTAAATAGAAATATTAAGATAATTAAAAATATTATTTAATTACCGTAATATTGTGAAGTATGTTTATGCATATCAACATTGCGTACATCCATAGTAATAATCACATTAACTAAATCATCAATATTTTGACAGTGCTTTCTCTTAACCATTTTATTTAATAATTATAATTAATATTTATTAAATTAGAAATAAATTAACTGTGACACTGTTTATTATTAAAAAGCATAGTTTAAACACATTAGTATTTTAAACATTAATTATGAACACATTATTTTACATAAAATATTTGTGAGCATTATGATTAAGAGTTTAAAAATGTAAACAAATTTGTGTACAATAACTAGGGATGAGTAAAAAAGACGTCTAAGTTTTTGTTAGAAAAAAGACGGCGTCTTTGTCTGTCGTCTTTACAAAAAAGAGACTTCTTTTTCACGTTTCTGGTATCAGAGAGACGTCTGATCTCACGTCTTTCTTAAAACAGAGACGTCTGAAACGTTTCTCATCCCTAACAATAACACATTAATAATATTTCTATGATTAAATAGTGTTAAAAATTTTAATACGTTAATAGGCATTTAATACCATATTAAAATAAAATTAGCTTTGAACTATGATCACATATTATGTCATATTTTGTAATAAAAAATATTTTTGATAAAAATACAACTTTCTATTTTGATTTAAGATATTGTTAATAAACAAGTTAACATATCTTGAAAGCTAAAAGATTTTCACTTAAAAGTTAGCAAAGTCTAGCGTCGGTATTATGAAAAATAAATCGGGTTTAACTCTAATTATTTGTTATAATTTTTAAACATGCTTAATATTTTCAAAAATTCACTATTTAAATACAAGCAAAATTTGGTGAATGATGATTGAGAATTTAGAAAGTTATTTGAAGACAGACAGATACACAGACAAACGCAAATTGAAAACAAATACTGGCTCCATTGTACACAAACTTAATATACGTTTAATTAAATGCATATAATTTATTACCATTAATACGATATAATTATTTTAAATAAAAATATTTAATAATATTTTATATTTCAAATGTATTTGATTAGGATTAAAGAAAATATTTTTAATATATTTAATATGAATAATTAATTTTATACAACAAATAATTAAAAATTAAAAATGAATACATTTATAATAGTTACTAAAAATGAAATAAATTCTACTTTTACTCAATTGGGTAATTGTAAATTACTTCATAATGTCTTAATAATAATGTTTAAAAAAATATTTACATTAATAATTTTAGGAAAATAAAAATAATTTTATTGTTTTGAAAAAGTCAATTAAAAGACCAGAATTTGTATTGGAATTTAATGCATTATATTTATGTTCATTAATCCAAAACTTAATTCAAAATTAACTTTTATGTATTATTTTTTAAATATTTTTATCTGTTCTTTTCTCAAATACCATTTCACCATTACCGGCTCCAGACATAAGTGATTTTAACTCTTCGGGTCTTAATCTAATTTCTCCGATTTGTATCTTCTTTAACCCTGACTTAACCGGCATATTGGACATGGACATTCGTCCTCCGGGAAGAAGCTTAATATCATCATTAAGTATCTTAAGATCGCCGATAATTGATTTAATTTCATCTGATGATAGTTGAAAACCTTCAGGTAATTTTGAGTTCATCTTTGCATTGGGTGATGATGGCAAATGTTGTTTTGTGCCCATTGTTGCCATTTGCTCAGATGCTGACATTAAAAGATCACCCTTTTGCATCATTTTAAATTCATGATTAAAATTTTCCGATGCTTTATAATCGTCGATGTCCGATGATTGATGATCTTCAAATTGATGTCCTCCTGATGTACCATCTGATGATTGTTCCGATGGCATTGTATAAAATCCTTGAAATGCCTTTAAACTTTGATCATTTAACCCCTGAAAACCTTTTAAATTCTGATCATTGAATCCCTGAAATTCGGGAAATTCCTGATGATAATGTCCTTTTTGTGATGATCCAGACTTTGAATACATCGGAGCTGATTCCTGATAAAGTGGCATCTCATGATGATGACCCTCATGATGATCATATCCCTGAAACATTGGAATGTCTGTTCCATGGTGTTGCCAATCATTTAATTGCCATGAATATGCCGATTGTTGATCCTGATATTGATCCTGATGATGGTCATATGTGATGCCAGATTTGGGGTAATAATGATGATATCTCACTTCGTGACGAACTTTCGGATAAACAACAACTTTCTTATGATGATGAATTCTGTAATTAAATTATTAAATATTAATAATTAATTTAAATCATAATTAATTTTAAAATTTTAATAAAATAAAATTATAATTAATTTAAAAATAATAAATAATAAATTATAATTAATTTTAATATTTTTGTTTGGTATGTATTGGTTTTATGCGTTATTAATTATATTGAATGTTTAATTAATTTTAAAATTATTTATAATTAATTAAGATATAATAGAACTATTGTATTACACATTAACTATTCAGCAGAATCTTTACAATTGAATTTAATTATCAGTTAACCTTAAGACATAATAGAATTTTAATAGAATCATATATAAATAATTGATTTATAATATTTCTTTAAAAATATATTAATCAATTCAATGCCTAAAGAAATTGAAATAAACGGATTTAAAATTAAATAATTTATAAATAATATATTTAACGTCATATCACAACAATAATTATGAAATCACGAAAATCATTTCAATTAACATTTTAAAATGTGTTTTAAAATAACATAAATAATGTATTGATTTTAAAATTTTAAAAAAATGTAAATTAATATTTTAACAAAAATATTTTTCTTGAATTTTAAATGAGAATCATTTGAGAATTGACTTAATATTGTATTTTATATTTCAATTCCATTTACAGAATATGCTCATTTTTATTGTCATTATATTTTTTCTTTATTATGTTATCTTTTTAATGTAAAATTTTTATTAATATTAATTATAAATTATTGTATTTATTGTCAATAAATCAAAACAATTGTTTTAATTAACTTTATTTGTTTACGCTCATTTTTGTTGTCAATTTAGTAACAGTGTTAATAAAATAACAATAAAGTAATTAAAAAAAACCATTATTTAATTTTTAAAAAAATTAATTAAACTCAGACTTTTTAAGTTTAAATTTCTTTAAATATCCAAAATGTGGGTAATGAGGAGAATATCACATGTGAAGTACTATTACAGTTTGTATCTGTAATTTATATGGGTCATGGTGAAGGATGATGAAGAATTAAGAGCAATATGTGTATTACACTCAACTCTCAGTATAATTTACACGCGTAACTGTGTGTACATTTTAAACTTATATTCGGGTGTTAATTATAAATTGTAATATGTTAATAACTATATTTTAAATTATACTGTCAAATACATTTTTTAAAACGGTACAAAATTTTTAAGTGTTTATTGCTCAGGGAATTGATTGTATAGTACTATTTCATTCAGATAGTAGTTCACTGAGATACAAGTCAAGATTTAAACCCTATTGCCTTTAGCCCTTAGTTCTTAACTGGTTTTTGAGTCCATTTAAACTCTTATGATAATATGATTGTTGTATGATTAAAAATAATAATTTTGTCGCATCAATAGAAATGATGTAAAATGATTAACTGATAATTAAATTATATATATTGAGATTATATATTTCTTAATAATAAATCATTTTGTCTCTCTTTTTATGTTTGTTTTTTAATTTTTGTTATTTATGTAATAATAAATTTAAAATAATATTTTTAATTATAAATAATATTTAATAATGTATTAATAAAAATTTTATACTCATATTTTAAAATAATATTAATTATTTAATCAATGTTTTTTCAAATTTTTCTAACTAGTTTTTTATTACAACTAAATTCTTCCAATGCTGTGAAAAAATATCTCTGTAATTAGTTAACATTATTTTTAATTAACTATAATATTAATAATTTAACTGTAAATTTTTAGTTAATTAGATTCTAATTAAAATTCTAGTTTTTACACTTCTTTATTAAATGCAAAAAACTTAAACAAAATTAAATAATTAAAAATTGAAAAAAGTTATCTTTATTTGTAAAATAATATAAATTTAATTGCATAAAAAATTATATTTATAAATATGGCATAAGTGCATGCCGCATAAATTAATAAATATTTATTATAATTTATTTATTGTTAAAATAAACATTTAAATTATATGCAACAATAAACATTAATCATTTATACAAATATTTTAAGTATATACTTACGGCACAAATTTAGGCACTAAATGATATACCGGCACCGGCTTCGGTACTAAAACCGGATATTTTTTCGGTGGTAAAATAATCGGCGGCGATACTTTTTTAATAACTAAAGGCACCGGAAGCGGAAGCGGAAATGGTAACACGTATTTCTTTTTCATCGTTAACCCGCTAATGATACCCAAAGCTATTAATTTCTTTTTTAAATGATGCCAATCATCAGCTACTACTTCATAGATGATCGACTCAAAGATGACAATGGCCAAAAATATGGATAATACTGTGGTCAGTTTCATTTTTTGCAACTAAAATATAGACGTTAATGGGCACACGTAAATTAAATTATAATTATAATTTTAAAACTTTTATTAACGTAATAAAACAGCTTTTTATTTATTAAAAATTTTGTTAATTATAATTTTAAACGTTATCATTAAGTAGTACTTTAAGTTAATAACAATAATAAATAACTTTTAATAACTTGTAACAGTTAAGGATAGAGAAGTTAATTTTAATTGTATGTTCACTTTATGAGAGTTAAAAACCATATGATGCAAGTGGATGGAGATCCTGTTTTATGTACACCATCATCTCAATACGCCGCAATACTATTACCTAAAACTTCATAACAACATACAATACCTGTATAATTACAGATGAATCTTTAACTTATTTTGCCATTGACCCTGAAATAGTAGTGACTGAGGCCTGAATATCACTAACCCTAATTTGAAGTTAAATTGAACATATATGCAGTTATATATAATATTTATGTTGAACCGTAATACCTCAAATGATTTAAGTGAAGAAAGAGAATGAAGAAAAAAGTTTAAAACACTTTTATGTTATTAATGGTCCCACTCTTTTGGGGATGAATCCGGAGTCATCTCCTTTCTCATATGAAGCGATGCCATTGGCAATTGTCACTGAAAAATAATGAATTTTTGCGGATTAATTTACAATTTAAAAGTTTTATTAACTTCAGGTGCTATATTTATTTTTTCATTAATAAATAATTTTAATTTTATCGATGTTTATAGATTATAAAAACAGATCACAGTTTGATATTGAATTAATTCAAAACAAATAATGCATTTAAAATAAGTAAATATAATCAAAATTCAAAAGGAATTTAGTTATATTATAACTGAGGAATTATTAACAATGACATTATTTATCAAATATTTAATTATTTTTTACAATTTTTTTATTAATTATGAATGATTATGTGATTATTTATGTTGTAATTATTTAGTTATTCACATGCCCTTAAACCTGAACTGTTTACTAATTATTTAGATATTTTTTTAATTTTATTTTTACGTTTATTGTTTATTGTATTAATTATCAGAGTAAATCGTGAGTGAGAAAATTTTTGAGGCAATTTTTAAAATACTATTTATATCTCGAATTTAATAATAATTGATTATGAATAATTACAATGAATTTAAATAAAAACACATAAATATTTTTATGCGTATATATTATCACTGAATATTATTATTTTTTAAAAAATAAAATTTTCTAAATCATGTACTGATATTAAAATGTTTGATATTAAAATAATTGTGAGAAATTAGAGTTCACCTGTAACATGAACCAATCAATCACAAGTTTGTTGATTGACTCACTTATTGAGGTGATCAATTAACATTCAATTGCATGTAATTATAGATATTCTCTGCCTCAAAGCGACATTCAATAGAACTAAAAACCTCAAAAAAATGACACTCAATTAATAGTCACAAAAATGTTAATGGTAACAATTAATGTGTAAACTATACTATTGCGTACATCAATACACACATTATAAATCTTATTAGTACTATTATTGAAGAACTTAATTTAATTCTTAGATAATAATCTTTCATAATTAAAATTAAAAATATTTTATTTTTTTATTATAAAGTTCTAGTTATTTTGTTTAAAAAATAATTAATTTAAACTAAAATTAGCGCTATTACAGTTCATAATAATAAATCTATTCCATTGTAATCACGATTTAATAGGATTATTAATAAAACGTGTTTATGCTTTTGATTTTTATTATTATTAATTTAAATTAATTTTAATATACTTTTCGACAAAAACTAAAGTTAACTTTAATTTACATTTACATTTGGGTTTATTTTATTGGAATTTTAATTTAAACATAATTTAATTAATTTAATTACAAAGTTATATGATTGATATTAATAATTATATTATAATATAATGTCATAAATATATCAAAAGATAAGAAAAATGTAATTAATTTTAAATAAAAATAAAGATGATCGCATAAAATAACAAATTTAATATAAATTGGAGCATTTTAAGCATTATTTATTATTTTTTTAACTGTAATTAATGTATATATTTTAATGTATGTTTTATAAAAGTAATAATTATTAACAATATTTGACTGATTTTCTAAAAAATGCATTACTAGTGTTACACATCTTATCCATGCCCCAATAACCTTATACATCAATTTTAAAAATCACGTGAATCAAATTCATTAAAATCATAATTATGATATATCATCACTATAATTCTGTTCATGATTTAATAAGAGTTAAATTAATAATTTATAAATAATTCTTAAAACTGCACATTAGACATAGTAATACAGTGCTTAACAAATAGTTAATAACAATTGGTAGCTTTTTGAGGTGTGTCTACTTTTTTACAAGTTACTAGTAATTAATATTTAGCATTTTAATTTTAATATTTCATGTATAATATAAATAAATTGTTAAATAACTGTATATTATATTCATAAATTGCATGTTTTTATGCCATTTAAACGCTTAAAGCGTTAATTAAAATTTTTTTGTTAATAATTTTGATGTTTAAAATTTATCGTGATGATGATCATTGCCTCATGTGGTGCATGTTAAAGTACCTGTATATAGTTAATAATCTGATGATAGACATTATGATACATAATAATTATTTGCTTTTGAGTATATTATACAATTGATATTTAAAGATATTTTTAATTTATCTCTTATTTATACAAAATAATTATATTGACCTATAGAAAGAGCTAATAAATAATTAAAGTTATAATAAATAAGTTAATTGGTCAAAGATCTGAAGTGCGTTATAATATTTTTAATTTAAATATTTAAATATTATTTTGAAATTACATTTTATGCAAATATTTAGCATTTTCTTGTTAATGACATCATAAACTTGACCCTTAAGAAATAATTACCTGTTAATCATAGCCCTAATAGTGTCAAAATACTTGCATCTATTATGTCATAAGAACAATTACTATTACATTTTTAATCATTAATGGCATAATGATTGAAGTGTAATAATCATTTTTAATAATTTTAAATAAATTTAAATTTCTAATATTGAATAACATATATATAATTATAACATGTCTAACGATAATCATTATGTCTTTTTACTAGTTAATAGTGTACATAGTGTAGATACTAAATTAAAAGTGTGTTTGACCGATGACTAAAATAATAAATCTGTTTCTTATCAATACCTTTATTTTTTAATATTTTCTTATCAATTTTAAAAACATTTTCTAAAAAAATTTATTATAAAAAAAATTGATAAGAAAATGTTTGATGTTATACAGAACCATACAGAAGCATACAGATCAGTATAGTGTAGAGGTAGTGTATGAACAAAATAAAATTTAAAATAATGCTTTTTTTAATATAAAGAAATATCGGAAAATTTAATAATTAAATAGCAATTTATTCTTAATTAATGCCCTAATTTCCCAAAATAGATTTTTATAAATAATTTTACCGATCTTTTAGACGCGCAACAATATAAGCAATAACATAACTAAGGTTTGTAATAAATAACAAACGGATATTCTATATACTCTTAAAAATCATTACAAACTAAAATATTAATTACTTTATTGTTAACTTCTCTATACATTATTATAAATTGATATGTATTCACATTCAAATTAAAATAAATTATTCTCATTTAATGCACAAAAAACTAACGCCCATAGACTAAAGACAAAAAAGTGATGTGTTATGTTAACTCTAAACAACACTATGAACATAAACTTTGAATCAGTTTTAATAAACTGATATCAGTTTTGATATGTTTTTATCATTTTTTAATTTTTTTTCAGACAATTTTCTGCGTTCCCCATAGTCTATGGGCCATAGACTTAGATATACACACTATTAAATTAGTATCTGTACTATAAACTACTGAAAGGTTTGTAGCACATTATATTGAAGTAATATAAATTTTAAATAAATAAAAGTTATAAATAACTTTCTAAATTTATTTACCCTTAATTATGTAAAAAAAATAATAATAAACTAAATAAAAGTCTTTAGGAACGGATCAAATAATTAGCTCCAAAATACAGTATGACACAAAATTTTGTTTCTTTAAAGTATTTTCTTATCACAGCATTAAACTAAAGAATTTTATTAAAGATTATTTAAAAGTATTAAATTAATGCCAAAAATACGCTTTTGTGATAATTGTGTCGCATTATCTAAGTTAATATAATATTTTTTTTAATTTATAAGATAATTATAATTATTAATAAAAGCATTTGCATATGCGCATAATTTCATAATAATGCTATTTTTGGTTTACTTATGAAATAAATATTTAATCATTTTAATCATTTATTTAAAAATATCATTTTTGTATTATAAGAATATTATTGTAATTATTATAAATATTAATAATAAACTCAGTCATTTCCTTTACGTAATTCAAATGTCAAATAAAATTTCTTCATAATTAGGAAGGGAATTAAATGTCTCATCCTTTGGTATTTCCCTATTTTAAATATATATTTAAAATGTATAGTATAATAGCAATAGTTATTAGTTATTTCATTTATCACATTAATTTTTCTAAAACTCTATATACTAATCTAATTTCCAAAATAATTAATTTATAGTAATTATAGTAATTATTAAAAATAATTATAAAAGTCCATTAATTTGTTAAGTTTTAATTTAAAAGGCTATTAATTAGAGATTAAATGGCAATTATCGGATTAATTGTGTTATCAGTTATTAGTTTAACGGATGCGTCATACGGTCATTATGGATTTAATAATTGGAATAATTATGGTGTAAAAAATGTGCGATAACATTTGTAATTAATATCCATATCAATAAAGGTTTTAATTAAATTGTATTTTAGGGGCATCACATGGGAAAGTATTACCCTCAGTATTATCCTCCGGTGGCATTTAAACCCAATTACAACAATTACGGGTATGGTTATAGGGTATATGAACATAGACCCACGTATGGCTATTTTTATGATGTAATGAATTTTAATCGCAAATTTATGCCTCCGTATGTACCCCACAAATACCCTGTATATATAAGACCAATGGTTGTTAATAAAACACCAGTAATACAAGTAATTCATAAAGAGGAAGAAGTGATTTCTGTTAAAAAGAAACCACCAATTTATGAAGAGGAATACAAAATGATGAAAAAAGATCCAAAAATGGGTTTAGAAAAGGATTTAGATATGGAATTGGCGACGAAAGAAAAGGAAATTATGGATTTTGATTTTATGAGAAATAAGAAAATGCATCATCATATGATGGAAAAAAAACCTGAAACAGTACCATTACCTGATGGTAATGTCATGATGATGGATAAAGAGAAAGAAGAGGAATATGATGATAAAGAAGTGGATAAAGATTTTCAAGAGAGTTATGCCGATAATAATATTGAATCAAAAAGTGTTACCGATAAAAGTAATACCAAATAAATAAATAAATAACAAAATAAAATAAATATTCATTTATTATTAATTTTCAAATATTTTATTTCCCAAAATTTTATAATTTTTTCATTAATTAATAACAATTATGAGATAATGATTATGTTTTAACATTCATTGGAATAACATTTGTAAGTAAATAATAAATAATATTTAAATAAATGATTTAAATAATTTTCTATAACTATTTTATCCTTATAATTAATTACATAATTAAATATTTAAAGAAATAACATAATTATTATAATAAACACAAATCAATAGTTGTGTTTTTTAAAATCGTATACCATCTGAAGATCGCATTAATTTCTCTCTCAATTTAAGTACAGATTCTAAATCATCTTTACTTAAATTGGCCATTGCTTTATCATCATCGGCTCTTCTGAATCGGATACCATCGGATGATTTAAGATATTGCTGATGCATTTTCAGCACTGAATCTAAATCCAATCCCACGTTACCCTTTGGATTAGCCGCTGATGATGATGTCACACGCTGATTACGATGATATCCGATCGGTAATAATTCAGGTATTATCTGTTGATTTGAATCCATAAACCACGATGGAATTTGCGTGTTAATACGTGAATTTCCCGATAATTTATCCGCATCACTGAACGCGGATAAAAAATAAATTATTGCACTTATAATTAATGAATAATTAATTCCCGACATTATTATTTTTTAATTGTCGATTAAATGATATTTATTAAATTATTACAGAAACTAATTTTAAATAATTATTTTCCAAAAATTATTTAAAGCAAAAAACACATACACACGTATACAGAAAGTGTTATCATACAAATGAATAACACTGTGACTTAAGTCAATACCTTTTATACCTCAACAGGTAAAGGTATTGTTATGCAATATATTGGTTATATATTAACTTTTACATAAGCAATTTTCTATTTATAAACCTTTTTGTTAATAATATCCCTTTTCTTTCGAATCGCCAATTCTTTTACCGAAAAGAGGAGAATTATTTGAATGAAACAGAAAATAGCATTCAGCACTACCGTAGTACGCCAGTACCGGCGTATTAAATTACTTTATCGTTATCGTTAGATACCGATGCACCTGCTTCTAGTCTATGAATATAACTTCTTAAGGAAGAAACTTCTTTTATTATCACAAGAAACTGATTGAAAAGGATAATATCTCTTTACTCTTTTAGCATCTTTTGAAGCAACATCCTAAAGAAGACGAAAACTGTAGTAATACGTTTCAGAGCTGATATAAGATGCTATTGGGGCATAAAATATGTTAATATTTTCTACTTCTTGCCACACTTTTATATGATAATTTCCTAGTTTATCCTATTTACTATTAACCTAAAACTGTCTACATTAATATACAATAAATTACTCATTTTATTGACACCTTCTTTTTATTGACAATTTTTAATCATTTTTTATGTTTTACGTGTTTAATAACACTCATAACTCGTAATTTATTAGCAATATCTATTCTTAGATTATTTTTTTAAGAAACTGTTAATAAGAATATTTAAATAATAAATAAATAATAAAATATAAAATATAAAATATAAAATTTTGTTTTTAATCATTTATGAGTGTGTAACAGTATTAAATTAAAATTTAAAAATAATAATTTAATATTAATACTATTATGTAATTTTATATATGAAAATCTGTTTTGGGTAATATGAGAATATATTATTTAGACGCTTATACACAAAAACGCGTGATCCTCTTTTTTATCTTCACTTTGTTATTATCCTAACACTTTATCCTTCAGATTCAATTATTTATTTATTTTAATACAAAACTTTTGCTTAAATTCTAAAGTAGATATTGATTTTAAAGTTAACACTTTGGTTCGGAATATGATACTGTTTAGCGTATATTGTTTCAAAATTCATTTTTATTTTTATATTGTCGTATACAAATTACTTAATTTAAATTTAAATTAAATTGTGCGTCATAAGTATTTTCAGCATTAAAACATAAATTTAATTTACTTTTTTATAGTTTTTGCTGAAGAGTGATATTATTATTGAGAGAAAATTTAAATAAATTTAATACATTTATTAGGATTTTTTGTAATATTTTTAAATTTATCGGATCATAAGAAACAAGTTTTTAGCTCAAAAGTTGCACTTTTTGTATTAAAATTCTCGTATTCGTGTTAATAATAATTAAAGCGTCTCAAAATATGTATAAAAGAGTTGAAAATGTGTACTATAAGTGTATTAAGTCTTACTTTAAATGTAAAACATTAACATATATTTCGGCCGATTGTTAATGTTTTACATTTAAAGTAAAACTTAATACACTATATACTTATATACTTATACACAGTGTATAATACACTTATACACTTATAGTACACATTTTCAACTCTTTTATACATATCTTGAGACGCTTTAATTATTATTAACAGTAATTGACTCAACTGCTGGACAAAGGGCACATCTGCAAGAAGTACATATGCGAAAAAAACACGTTTAAAGATGCATTTCGAATAAAGTGAA
>JAQIWM010000020.1:0-26141 GCA_034695285.1 Eniochthonius minutissimus | reverse complement strand
TTTTTTGCATTATTTTTTATTAATAATCGCCATATTCATCAAATTACATTGAAAATGAGAGACTGAATCACATTGAAAATGATGGGGAATTATTATTAAAGCGAAACGTTCGTATACAGAAATATATAAATGAAAAGTGTGATATTTTGATTGAGGATAATGCTAACAGTGTTAACAGTGTACATTACAAAGTATCATATAACTTTATTGTGGGTGGAGATGTGACTGTTGCTGAGCTATTGTATAGATATTGTATGATTGTCCCATTTAATGGTTTTTGAGACTTTTTGAGGCTTCACAAATATAAGAAAAGCAAATGATACATTTACAGCGGAATCATCATCATCATCAACACTATTAAAAGATATTATTATTATTATTATCATGTTATTATGGCACTACCTTCACACTTAAGAATATAGCGAAATGAGATATATTTACAGAAAATAGTATTGTGGAATAATATAAGTTAAAGAACATGTTCAAATCGGAGAAAATTGCAGATGATGATTATTACAGAGATTATCATTTAACAAAATAAAAGAGAAGAAAAAAGCGATTACAGAGATTGTGTGTATATGTACGTGTGAGAGAAGAGATCACATAAAACTATACAAATTGCCTCTTTATAAAGAAACACGCGAAGACCAATGTTAAGTTTTCATGTTAATTATTCAATGATCTTCATTAACATTATAATATGCATATTGTTTTATGATGTAAATTTTTAGTACAATAATAATTAGTTATATAATAATAATTGACAAAAATGCTCATAATACACCCCTCCCCATGAGAGAAATGTTCATTTTGTACACAATTTTTTCACCATATAATGAGTATGTACTCTCAGCTTTTTATACGTACAATTACAACTAACATATAATAGTAATAATAATAATAATTAATTTGATTAGTTTATTATCATTGCCCGCCCAAAAAATAATAATTAAAAGTAATAATAATAATTCATAATAATAAACTAATATAGTTTACAAATATACGACTATTTTCCAGTGGTAATTTATCATATAATAAAAGCTCGAAAAAGGATTCAGATGAAACAGAAACTTATACAATTATACAATAATACAATAATACAATTGTAATTTTGTATACGATTTTTTGTCCGAAATTATTTCCGAAAAATTAATTTGGTTATTGTACTATACAATAATACAATAATACAATTGTAATTTTGTATGTAATGTTTTGTCCGAAATTATTTTCTTAAAATTAATTTGGTTATTGTACTTTGCAGTTTATGAGTTATTTTATTTTCTGTTTTAACTGATTTTTGTTTCTATTTTTTTTTCTCTTTTAAAACATGAGCAAAAATCTTATACTAACTCAAAGGAGATTTTTCATTCGCGATAATTAAAATTAATAATTAATAATAATAATTAATTAATACCATTGCGTTATATTATAAAAAATCCAAAGGAACTCAATTGATTTAAATGATGATGAATGAAAATGACATGATTTAGAAACTAAAAAACCATTCATATACAATAATTATAATAATTATTTAACGTCAATAATATGTATATAATGGTATAGTTATGCAGTGTATGTGTGTGTTTCTACCCTGTGTATTAACAAATTTATTGTAATTTTTTGTATATTATAATAATAATTGTAATTATTATTGTAAAGTCATTGAAAAGATGAAATGTTTATAAAGGTAAAGATAAATGGAAAAAAATTACTTTTAATGTGTGTTTAACGATGGCCAAAATTCGGTTAAAGTTCGTGTATTATGTGTGTGTTTGGATCGTGTGTCGCAACAATGCAATGACAATAAATCAATCATTATTTTGTTGATGAATAAAAAAAGAGATGAAATAAGCTTCAGAGAGAAGAGAAAGAATCGGTTCATTCGATGAGTATATCATTATGACGGTTTTGAATTTTAATCGGTGATGAGATAATTCAACAGTATTCACTTTTCTCAAAATTAATATATATTATTATGTGTATTGTTGTGTATTGTTTCCATATTAGTCCTTAGCTCGCGTGTATATCCATTATATGCTGTCCTGAGCCGTCATAAGGTGACCCTTGTGGAGGTAATCCGGGATGACCCATGGGTCCATGGGCCATCATCATAGCCGCATGCGGATGTCCCGGTAATAGCATTGCTTGAGAATGTACGGGTGATCGCAATTGAGGATTAATTGGGGAATATCCCCCCATTCCACTCATGTGCCCACCCATTGCCATGGATGCGTCACCACATCCCTGCATTCCTAAACAAGCAAATTATGTTTTAATAAAACAATTGTTGTAGATCATGTTATCGAATACAATAGAAAATTATAGCACAATGTAATTAAATATAAAAATCTTTGTAAATATCGAAATACTTCAATCGATCACTTTTAATCAGTGTTCAGCAAATGAGGGGATTGTCTGGAATTTGACCGTTCCCTGAGGACACAATTTCAAATAACCACGACTTTTTCCGTTTAAGTAATTTTTACCTCAATAAACAATATATATGTTATAAACAATATATATGTCCCCACTCACGACTTTTTCAACAATATTCCAGTCTGACTCTATCCTGGAGCTTGAAACTTTGCCGAATACTGATTTAAGTTAAGATAAGTATTGCACTAGTAGTACCTGGTGGCCTGAATTGTTGGCTCCCATCCATCATATAGCCCATGCTACCGTCGGGACTATACGCAGCACCAGCACTTCCAATCGTGCCTCCTAAATCTGTAGTAAAAAAACAAAATAAAAACAGCATTTAATGAGAAAAGCCATTTCCGTATCACTATGGAGAGAGGAAAATACTGCCGTATACTGCAGTAGTATGAGATGCGGTGCAATGAGCTCATCATCTCATCATCTCATTTGGCATCAGCATCTGATGCACTTTTCTGATGGCATTGAATTGTATAATGCTTAATGCAATACTGCATCACTGTGGAATGCATCACTACAATAATAATAATACTGTAGTGTTTCTTTTGAAGGCACAACAGTACTGCAATCAATCATTGTGCTGTCAATTTCCGATACGCACTGAGAAACTGAATTGGTGCACAGTGAGAAGGCGAATGAGACTATGAGACTATCAAACTAGTGAGGAGAGTGATGGGAAATCGGGAAATGGGTTTTCTTTTTTTCTATCGACAGTACCCGACTGAAAAAAGAATCACAGAGAATCACCAAAGAAATAACCATTTTCTATTCATTCATATACTACATCTACCATATACCACTGCAGTATACTATACCGTAGTCTATATCAATACCTGCTCTGTTGGATTGGTCGATCATGGGCTGAACAATGCGTCTTCGGGCATTGATAAACCTGCAAAATAAAGGAAAAGGATGTAAATAAATTTTCTTTAGCAACACAAACTAGTAAATTACGCAGCAAAATGCATTTGTATCATTTATATATATTACACATACACACACGCTTTAACGACTCTTTGAAAATATAGTATACTCTTATAGTTGACTATTACATTATATTCGTCATATATGTTGAACCTGAGGCAAAAATATCAGTATTTTGATGCAATTTTTTTCTCCAAAACAAGTGATATATCATTGGTGAGGCACAATGGGATAAAGTGAGAGACGATAGAGAAATATAAAAAGCGTATTGCGATTTGCGATAATGCTGCTGATGCTCGAAGCAGCGTTTTCAAATTACAATCCCTATGGCCACTGTGAGCCTCTTATGACAATGACTATACTCTGCTTTTTACATCATCAATATAATTTATTGCTATTTTCTATAACCTTTTGGAAAATGGAAAAATTTTCAATGGAATATTAGTGAATGTATGAATGAGTAAGTGGGAAATGGATGAGAGTAATGCCTTTCTCCAATCGTTAGGCTCAAATCTCATCAACTTGCAACACTAAAAGCTTTATATGCATTTCACATATATGCATTTCACAATGTCAATCGGGAATTATTCGGGAATAGCCCGAAACTAAATCTGTCTCATGTTTTCCCCAATATCGTCATACATCGTCATATATTTACATTCAAAATATATATTTATTGAGCTAATTTTGGAGAAGAAATGCATTAAATAAGTCACTGTACAGTTCCAACCCTTTTTTGCGCATATTCTCATTGATTTCCATAGGGATATGATGCCAGTATAATATAATATAATAATAATGCAAGTAACATGTCTAATACTATGCTAAAGTACCTCTAATGCAACGCAATGTGTGGGATGTGATGATGAGGGAAGAAAACGAACTTTATTTACTTCCCCTTTAACAGCTTCAGAAAGTCATACTATCTCTGTATACTTTACTCATTTTAGTCACTGTATACTTTGGCTGTGGAACATCATAAAGTAAGTTAAGGTGAAAATGGGAATACTCCGCTATTATATTGTCTTTTCAGTTGTGCCAACATAAGTTCACATACACTACTGGAATTTTGAAATAGGAAGTTACACACTCTTTTTATTATATTTTTCTTTTGGCTCTGCTGTTTCACAGGGAGAGTTTTCTAGTAGAAAACTACTAGAAAATGAGTTTACATTAAAACGAAAGTTGATCCTCTTTCAGGCAACAATATGATATTGTTGGTAATTCACCGGAAAAGGGACCACGTATAAGCCAATGAATTATGCAATGGGATTATCTCGCGTAAGCTTAACGTGGAAGAGAGTGGCGTACGACAAAAACCGATAAGTATAATTACACCATAGTTTGAGATATATCCTATTGAATAATATAAATCCCTACAGAGGACATTGGATAAAGTATGAGTTGGCAGTAAAAGAGATAGAGAAAGTGAATAATAATAAGAGTATAGTAATGTTAAGAGAATATAATACAAACAAAATTAAATTGAAATAAATCCACTGTCATACTAAAGACAAAAAATAATGAGAGAATAACATATGCATTAATAGAGGGTATTTGCTTTATACATTATTACATACGTGCATTTGTAATTATTGCAAAAGCTATTACTAAAACATAGTAATTGTCTTATAGAAAGCAATAAGTGTCTGAAAATAGGCATCGTTAGAGGAGAACATATAATAGTATATGGCAGTATATAACAGTTTATGGCTGTAATATTTACAGCAACAAAATGTGCATCTGCAAACAAATAGTGGGCCTTTCAGTGGCAATTTAAAGGCAACCCTCATATATATACGTACACCTGAATGAGCGTACAATTATGTAATGCTTCACTTCGTATTATTGATTTTGTAATTTGCGGATGTTTCTGTTTCATGCCTCTAAACAAAAAGAGAGGTGATCACGTCATGAGTTGCAATTGATGTGAGGGTGATGAACATTCACCTCTCCATAAAATACAATCATTGAGAATCCAGAGAAAAGTATGAGAGCGCATTATGAAAGTATGGGAGAGAATTGAAGCAAAGTGTTCAGCGAAGTTATAAACTTTAGTTAGAAACTCTAGGGAAGGATCACACCAGAAAATCTCTAATAAGTTAAAAGGGGATAACTTTAATTCAAAATTATTAATACTAAAGAAGAGACACAGCAAATTAGAGGCACCGAATTCTCATCTCTCAGGGGGTCAACCCTCATACCATCTCCCCCCTTTCAGAACACTTTTTCAAGACACATTTTGCTGACATGCGAGTTGGGGATTTGGACCTATTCATTACATCATAGACCATCATAGGTCATTTGCTTCACAATGTTCTTCTCTCTATTTCTCTGATCTGCTCTTTTACGTTATTTTGCTTGTAATTCGAGGCACGATCAAAATAGTCATGGTCCACCACCCTGACGTTTTTGAGCTCAAATGGACAGAACCTAGTACTAGTAAATGCTGCACCACCCACAAAATCGATTATAAAAAGCCCTCTTTAGAGAAAAAAGAGAATATGAAATGGATTCATCACCGATATAATAAACAAAGTTTAAAGTAATAGCGTTACAATAATGTTATATAATGATCAAAAGTTCGTCATCGAAGAGGTTCCCACTCTGAGAGGACGCTAAAGTTCATAACCAGAAGTAGAGAGCAGTACTTTTCAACAGATGTTAGTAATGACGATCTATGATGTTACATGAGTGGCAGTCACAGCTGCTTATTTAACTTCAATTGGGAATAAATGACAGCCCTTCTCATTCGGGATAAATACAGCGCCAATCAACTGTTATACTCCTCTAAAACCTCCACCACTTCAATAATATACTAACGGATCACTGCTTAAGATCTCAACTCATATTATTATATTATTTTAAGTTTAAGATTCTTACATGGAAAGTGGTTTTTTGCACCTTCAAATTCAATTCCACATTCACCATCACTCAAATTCGACTTTGGTTTAGTATGAATGATTTTTCTTATAGTATTTCATTGTTATATTGGAAAAAGAGGAAAAAATAGTACATGCAAAAGTGGATTTGGTCGACACGAGTAGAACGAACTAGTAGATACTAGTAGAACAAAGAAAGGAAAATGCATTTTCCAATGGGATTTAATGCGAGTGCAAAAATCAATAGGCATCTGCTAGTATCTACTAGTATCAGAGAGAAAAAGGCGAGTGTGAGAGAGAGCAAAAGTGAGATGCGATAGAATGGAATGGTAATATCCAATGTACGCAACAATGAGCATGTATCCCGTCCACAGGGAAACTCACAAATTATGAAAAATGGGTATTGAGTCTCTAAACGGCAATATGAGCAATGCAGAGACTAGTGAATGGATGCTCAAACTTTGCCGCTGCTTTTATGTAATGAGGACTTTGAGGATGATGCCAGTATTGGAACTTTAGAAAAAAGATTCAGTCGCAAAATGAGATGCATCTGCAAATGGGAGAGATGAAAGTTGATGCATACACATTTACTAGTATGAGATACGTGCAGTTATTGCGGCGATAAAGTTATGAAAATGTAAGTTATTAATGCACGGGGATGAACAAAAATCTCGTTGAGATTTATAAAAATGGCCAAAAGTAATCACATTGACTCGAGGGTGGGACCACGTTCATCATCGGTTTGTATGAAACGTGAATTGTTTGCTTAATGAATATCATCATCGTGAGAATCAAAGATAAATTTGGTAGTGCTATACTCTTTAACGAGGGTTGTGATAGTAACCAGAGGCATATCATAATTATTATTAGCGGTATATGCTAATCACAAATATCATTAATTCACTTTACTATATTATGTGTATATTGTCAAATGATTGCGGTACAATTGTGACGCCTCTCAGATTAGGTTTATTCGATTTATATTCACATAGATATTCACATGCATATGTATACCTTTTTCATTTATATAACATACATCAGATTGCATAAAGACTTTGCTACTGGTAAAGGTCACGGGCTAATTCATTTGAAATTTTCATCATATACAAGTAAAATAGATTATATCGGTACTTTGTCATGGATTATGCAAAATATACATGTTAATGTTTATACATTTTGAACCATTGACTTTTTTAATGAATTAAAATTATTCTAAATTCAGGTATACATACGGATATTTGACTATTTACATGTAAAGCAATGCCGGTCCTGAATGTGAAAATAGTATGAGTCAAAAGGTGGCAGATTGGGCGTGGTATGAGCGTAACTGAATCGATTAATGTCTGGCCACAGAGGAAATTGCATTCATTGCCTATTGTGTCATGCAAAAAAAATACTATCCCATTGCGTGGCACAACTCAATGCAATTATTGTATGAATACCATGATATGAAAAACGTGGGCGCTCATTCCTCATTGAGTGATAATATATTGACCACTTTTAGTAAATGGTAAAATAGTTTGAAAAAAAGAGTATAATACACGCAGTTATATTATAACATAACCAGAATCTAGTAATATCCAAAATGCAACAGACTATTCACGTCATTTTGTGTGTGATACCCCATTACTGGTTTCAGAACTGAGCCTTTAAATTTATGATACTCATTTGATTCGCATTGAATAGCAAAATAATATATCAATATGATAAAGAAATGACCTGCTGCTAGTTTTGAATTATTTTTTAAAGCAGTTAAATGCGACATTTATTCTCTTCTCATAGCATAAGAGAGAAAAGAGGCACAATGAAATCCTTATCGGGTTTATATGTTTATATATGAGAGTAAAAAACTAGTGCATAGTGCATGGTGAATACACAAAGCGACATCAATAATTTATTGATGCGGAGACATGCATTAGAATATGGATGCAGCCTCTGTATTGTTGTATTAGTCTGTTATCAGCCTGAGAATTGTTGGCTCTTTTGGACCCACGCGCCTTTACTCATATATTTATTATGCATGCGTTTTCTTTATGAAAGTCAGTCACTAGTCAGTTATCAGACATTTATTTTTTCCAAATGATAGTAAATAAAAATAAAGAATATTACAGACAATCGCATGGAATGACCTTTTGACAGCGTCAAAAAGTGCAGTGCACTAAATATTAAAAATTCACGAAAAATAAAGAAAAAAGTGCAAAAACTAGTCTCAGAGAATCTCGAGAGTTGATTATTATTTTATCTTTATATTCACAATCTGAGATCGTCTTTTTTAAGGAGATGCATCTCCCGCTGAGAATTGGTATGGTATTTGAAGCGATCAGAGGCCATAAAATGGTTAAAAATCTCCCGTGGTGAATCCAATGTCCCACTAACTCAGGCCGATCTTTGAAAAGGAATACTTAACTCTCACAGAAGTTATACTCAGAAGTTATATGAAGAATTATTTCCCAGAAAAAAGCTTTGAGGGGATAAACTGAGGACATGAAAAAGAGGAGAGCAATGGACGTGGAATTACCGAGAAAATAAATGTGCCGGTTACTGTGATGATGGTGTTAGATTGCAACTAACGCATCCGGACAGTGAGTTATGGGAGAAGACCAGAAAAATCTAACTTCACACACACCCAATACTACTGATAAGTAAAGTTACACCTATCCCTGGTGACAGACAAAATTACCAAAATGTGAGACTCATTTTATCCTCAGACGCTAATACAATCGATGACCAAAACTTTTAACACTGCAATAACTTTACGCGTATAACTTCAGCACTAAAGCTCATTATACGAGAGTATAGTAAACTCCCAAAATTGCAAATTCAACTTCAAACATGACCAATGATCTGCAAGTGACAGTACACGTGCAGAGGAAACAACGCCACGTATGAGTAATGGGACAATTGCACGTGTTTGTGCAGTACACAAGTCCCTGTTATGACAATCGCGAGTTTGTGTGTGACTTTACGTTACGTTAGTGATGAAATTAAAATTTTAGTTTCGCGTTTCCTATTAAATCATTCAAATAAAGTAAAGTGAATGAGTAATGGGTCCTAAAACACGCAGAAATAAATTTGTCAATCATAGTGAGTGAGACGGGGTTACCATTAGAAGCACAGTATGGTATCTGCAGCAATGGCATGATTATAATCGCTGACAATCATATACTAGAGCTCTCCATGTAACTGTCTTTGGTTGAGCCATTATAACGCCTTATAATATAATTGGCTAAATTTGGTCAATAATTTCGATCTGAAGAATAAGCAGTTCAGTGACGTTACGTGCATGTATAGAATATATGGTTCTAGTATTACATGCAACAATATTAATCTTTTTTTGGAACAAAAAAGTTGAAAGTTTTAAAAAAATAATCGCACAAAAATTTTTTAATTCACAAAAAGATAATACTTATTCTTAAAATTTTCCTCTACAAAAAAGGTCAAATTTATTAATATTTTTAAAAATATCTAGCTACTAGTTAGAACCTCCCTGCATAAATGAAATGTATTCTCTCTCTTTTTTGCGTTGTATAATATTGATCGTTTAGAGTTTAACTTAGATGTGTGTACACGTTATATGCAATGCTATAGTTTGAGTTTAAGCATGGGTTTGAGAATGAAAAAAGAAAAAAATTATTGGGAACAAATGCCATGTTTTTTACAGAAAATTTTTTTGGAGCATTTCCTTTGATACGTGTACACTTAAGAAAAATATATTTTCTGTGCCATTAATTCGAGTATTGAGGAAAGAGGAATTTTGGCGGAGTCGTGGCGGATAAAAGTACTGCCAAATACTGTATATTATTACATTTGTAACAAATACTGTAATGGTAATAGAGGCAATTCTCAATATGAGCTCATATCTAATATTTAGCCGTTAGTGGTCAGCAATCGACGGAATACCACAGAAATCATAACTCGTTATATTTGGCGCATTTTCCTGTTTGGCAATCGGATCTTTCCTTCCTGATGCTAGTAGTGGTTCAGAGCCTCTCTCTCTCATATACAGAGCCTCTCTCTCAAATACAGAGCCTCTCTCTCTCATACACAAACACTATTGATGAGAAGTAAACCTCTGAAATGAGTTTAGCGCTAGAAAAGTTTTTGTGAGAAATTCCTTCTCTCTCCTGCAGTAACAGCAAAGATCAAACACTCTCTCACTAACGAACGTCATTTTTCATCAGACCCCAGCAAATGATTCCCAAGACAAATCCAGAAAATGGAAACGACGACAAGAAATAGAAAATAGAGGACCTCACTAACAAAAAAATACAACTAGAAGCAACCATACTAGTAGATGCAACTATAGTAGATGCAAGCACAAATGCGATACAATTATAATGGCTGCAACACTGCTGTTGAGAACATTTTTATATGAATAATACACAATGGAATGGACAATAGTTATATGGAGGGTCTAACAATGCAGGGGCTGAGAATGTTGTTGCAGTAAGAGAATTGTTTGGTGCAAATTACTTTTTTAACAGTTTCGAGCCCCAACTCTATGCTCGAGTAATAAGCAATTTCGATCGACATCCACATATTTGCAGCACATATATAAGGTTATATATAAGGTAAAATGCATTAGTTGTTAAGCACCTGCATGGGCCTTCGCACAATGGCAAAGAGGTTCCCTTCTTATTCTTACTAGTTTATTCTTACTAGTTCTTGTTGAGCTATAAGCATGGATGCCACTTGTCAATCAAAATAAGGAAATATTTTTTAAAGTCACCTTTTATTTTGTGCCTTTTTTGTTCCGCCTCAAATCATAATTACAGACTTTTCTCTTTTCACGTCAAACTGAGAGGGCTGATAAAATAAAAACGTATATGCTATGTTTTTGATGCAACTCACAGATGCAATTTGTTTCAGTGTTCTGTAAGGTTCATAGCTATCACTGTGGTCAAACTAGAATTGGGTAAAACGTCAAATCACAGGGGGGTAATTTTAAGTTAAAATTTCTAATGGAGATCATTATTTATTCCTTTGAAAAATAATTCCCCATCGTAAAAGCAGCTAATTCTTGGAAAAAGGAGGGATGACCTCTCTGTGGTTTGTCACCACCCTTTGCTGAACACTGAATAGGTTTGTTGCAAAAAATTCTGGTTCTGGTGGCATTGTAATAGTCTGATTCAATGATGAAGAAAAAAACAAAGCATAAAAAGAGAGAGAAACTCTAACCTAAAGCAGGCTCAACTAAAACTAACTAAAGCTTAAACACACCTGAAGAAGTTGAAGAATAAGAAGCTAAAGATGAAGGTCTTAGAAAAATGAAAAATAAAAAAGGGACACATTTCCATTATGATAGGGTTTGAGCCTTTGAGTCTAATAAGTGATTGACTTTGAGTCGTCCTTCAGCATCATGATGATAAAAACATTTTCGCTGAAGAATGCAATCCCATTAATACTTATAATTAGCTCAGCATGAGATACTCCGCGTTATTTTCATATAATATATTCTCCGTGTCAATGACGATACAGCGAAGTGCTTTTAGTCCAATTATTAATATTAGTATAGGAGTGAGATGAGATGACAAATACTAAGGGGGGACACACTCATTTCCATTACAAAGATTGAGTCTCGAGATTTTCATACGATAAAAGTAAACACATGACTAAAAATAAGATACTCAAATAGCGGAGGAAAAAAATACACATTATAACATTATATATGTAAAAATTGGGTTCAATTCATAATTCATTTTAATTTAAATCATAAACAAGTCACTGTCACTAATGACGTACACAGTGACTATTGTATTGATTAAATAATGAAAATGTAATATAAACTAGAAAAATAACATTATAACCCCTAAAACATTCACTAACTCATTCCTCCCATTGTCATTCGTTTGAAAATCTCATTGCAAATTCAAATCATGGAATTACAAATAATAGAGGATAAAAATCTCATTATAATAGCGAATGGATTATTCAATTGGTTAACGTTAACGCGTTTCTAAAAGCTTTTGGCATACAAAAAATAACAGAGGGAAATCTCATTTTAATTCACTGCATGTATATGCAATCGCCATAGTGTAGTAAGCCATAGTGAGACTCAACTTTTGCTGCTGATAAATTCATTTGGGCACCGTAATACTAACAAACAAAGCCATTATCTCAATTGTGAATGCACGACAACGTAAATAGGTTACTAGCAATTGTCAATCAATCAAATAATGGTCTAATACAATATTGATCATTGCCAATGTTGGAATATATATACAATGTGCGTGCGATGGTTCAGAGGGAAAATTTTAGCGCGTTATTGTCAGTGGCAACGCGATCGGTGTATTGTATCATTACATTAATATATTGCAATATGCATTTACTCGTGATGTTTTCTTCACTTTTCATGGATAATTTGATTTATGTAAAAATCGTTGGTATATGTATTCATTGAGATCGACACTGACATATCTCCCATGATGGGGTCGCATAATTTGCTTTAAGCGTAAAGCGCCTCCAAATGAATTAAAGGATGTCATTATCGTTATGTTTTACAGGCAATGAATTTTTGGCTGAACAGAGCACTACTAGAACTACTACAAGAACTGTTAGCAACTGCTTGAGTCAACAATGACAAACAGCACCCAAAACCTAACGCACACGCTCGCTAAAATCTTACTAGAAACATACTACTGACTCTAATAAACATAAATACACCCTTAAAAAGCAAATGCAATAATTGAAATGCATGAAAACATTAAACTTAAAGTAATAATAGAGAGAAAATAATCACTAGTGAAGGAAAATCATATGTATTTCTTCTCTCCACCGGTGGCCCTATCATTAGTTAAATGTACGCGTTGCCATGGACCTTTAATCACAGTTAAGCAATAGCAATGTCTATGGCCATTGCAGTGGCACTTTTAATCGCGCCATTGCATGCGGCAGTGCACAAAACAGCAACAAAATTGCATCTTTACGTAAACGCACACATCTCTCGGTCATTACGAAGCACATGACTGCCCAGAAATGAGTGTCATCAACGAGTAGAAAATTCCCCCCTCCTATTTTCAATCCCTCTTCTTTCAGCCCTTTCTTTGCCGAGGCTTTGATTACTAGTGCTGTGGTGGTAGTATCAGAACCAAATAAATGAAATCTCGGAAATTGGAAATGAACGGGTTTGTGCGTCCACTCACAAAGTAAATATATTAACAATCTAAGTGATGATGTTGCACAACGTCAACAGTATCAAAACTCAACAAAAACAACAACAATACGCGACCAGAGGCATCAGAGAATCAATTTCACTTACCAATTATTAACCTGAAGTATTGTCAATCCCGTATCTTGAGCCAATTGTTTCTTTTGATCTTCAGATGGATATGGATGCTGTGAAGAGAGAGATATAAAATAATAATGAAAATGTTTATAAAATGAAAATGTCAGAAAAAGTGTCACACAAAACGTACAAAAGAAAAATAATAATATAATATAATATAATATTATTAATAATAATAATAATATTACGGATGAAATAGTTTTGTGTCAGGATATTAGAAAAATATCATCATCCTTCAAAAAGGCAGTGTTTTCCCCCATATTTTGGTTGACTACAATTGTGCATAACTTATTTTGAAGCATGTCACACGCATGCAAAGAGTTATGATAACGCACTCATTGTTGCCCTGAATCTCCAATTCATTGCCTGTCGCAGAAACTTCCCCCTTTTCCATGTCAACTCTTATCATATACAAAATTTAATCAACTTTCTTCTTGATAGAGTCATGGTAAAAGGCTTCAGTTTTGTTATGGGATATGGGATACTGTATACTATACAAACACTAGTCACTTGTGATTGTGTGAAAAGTTTATTTCAACTACTTTTTCAGTTTCAAGTACACACAAAAAAGTGAGAATATTTTTAATAAATACTAAAATATACTATCAACTACATACTACAACTAAAATATACAATCAATTCACTTTTTAATAAATACTAAAATATACTATTAACTACATACTACAACTAAGATATACTATCAACTCACTGTTAAATGCTGAAAAAGCCACGCTCTCATTATATTGGTCGCAACTTTGGGGAATATGCCGCGTTTCTTTTGCCTCTTCTTACTGCGATCATCATCATCATCTTCTCCTGTGCCATCACCCGAACCAATACTGGCATCACCTAAGAAAGATCCTAGTAATTAAATAAAGACAAAATTAAATAATGCATTGCAATGAATTAATGTGAATGAATATAGTAAATTATGACAGATAAAAAGCATTTAAGTCATTAGGAGAGTCATCATGACGACAGTTGCATCATACCAGTGATAGATCTGTTTAATGGAGCATTATCGGGTATGATCATTTTCATATATTCCCCCCGCTTAATGCGTTATGCAATATAATGGTAAATTTGTTTTTTTTGTACGTTGACTTTGATTGGATTATTCACGGGCAATTGCTTCGAAAATGCACATTTCACCCAAATGCAGGTATGCATAATAGAGCCAAATCAGCTTATGTGTCATGAGGCTCAGGATCAAACTAAAAGCTCAGGACCAATGTTTGGTGCATTCATTGGTATATTCAATTTTGTTTAACGGATCAGCATTTGCAAAATACACATATATACATTGACAATATACAGCTCAAGTTGAATTTGAAAACTATTGTCACAAAAGAAACTATTGTATCTGCCGTCGAATTCACTGCTCCATTTTGGCGTTAGTATGGGGGTGCACAGAGATGGGTTCTTAGGGGGGAGAGAGAATCGGAATAAAAGAATGGCACCGAAAGTGCAATATTGTACAACTAAAGCTCCATACAAGTGACTTGTATGCAATGCAATGAGCTATTACAGAGTATTAGGGTTTTAGATATCGGATCGGCCAGACTCGGATGCTGTACGTGTGATAGTACACGTGATAGTACACAAGGGATTCACTGGTCGCTCGTAATATAAGTCCCTTCTGATGTAATTGTATGGAACTATTATGAGTGAGAAAAACATTACATGCTCTATCATTATATCCACTCGCTAATGATTATCTTTTTGCGGCTGACACTATTTGCGGACCGCGCATCACTTCCATTGATGAGTGCACACTTTAAACATTTGTTTACTAATTTATTAGTTTCTCCTTTTTATTTTATTGCCATTTGTTTTAATTCTTAATGGGCAATGATTCACTTTTATTGAGAATGGTGCACTGACAGTTGATAATGGTGAAGTTGTAAGTTGATGCGATCGCCCATAATGTTCTCACATGTATTAAACTCCACCTCTATTTGGTAATAGCACTGTGTATAATGAATGGCATTTTTACTATTTTTTGTGTGTCTGACTCTCTCTTTTTCGGGAACAATATATATTTCTAGTGTCATACGGGTGTTGAGCCCACAACTTTCCGCCCCTTGGCACTGTCAGCGGAGCAAAGCCAATATGATGATACAAAAGGAATACATTTAAATTAGTGCAATACTAGTATAATACTGGTATAATGTCCTCACATGAGTGATCGTGTAAAAGATGCTTTGAGGATGCACATCAATAACATGGGAGATTATTTACACGGTCCTAAGTTTTATTAGTGTTTTTACTGTTGGGCATTACCGTCGGTTATTATCAGGGGTAACCTCATCAAATGGCAGTAAATGACGAATATAGTGAATGGGTCTCTTTAACAGTGAATCGCCTATTAACTTACTCATGAGACTTTAGTAATAGAAAAACACTTTTTTTTTAGTTTAGATAATGGTTTAGTTTAGAGATAATTTTATCATTTGAACGTTAACGTATGTAATAACCTTTGGGTTATCACAACACGAATGTTAAATTTCTGAAAAGACTATTTTACCCAAAGCTATTTTATTAATGACTTTGATTGTGTTTTTTATTACTCTTAAATGATAAAATTCTAATAATTAATTCAATTTATATATCACTAAAATACAAACACGCTCTTTGAATACCTAAAATGTGTGAATCTTATACTAATCTAAAGATTATTGTTAACTATTTTATTTCATTAATATATTAGATAAAAAGATTTGAGAAAAATGTTAAAACCCCCCAAATTGGAATGAGGACCCTTTTTTCATACTTTAATTTACTTGTTTCACCAAAATGGTGCGCTGCTGGCAAAGTTCAAGTTATACATGTTCACTGCACCGTCACCAGTACCATCAGCAGCATGAACCAGTACCAGAAGAATATAATGTATATAATGTATGCCTATGGGTAGAGTGTTATGTAATGGAACTCTCTTCGGTCGAAGCCATTGCCATCACTATTGCAAGTTGTAGAGAACATACTACACATACTACACTGTGCATCTCTTAGGCGTGCATGGATGAAGCTGAAATAACTGCAACATCAATCATGCTCATATTGCGACGAGAATTCGTGTTACTATGGAGACACGCACTCATACACATTTTTCACAGCTTTTGCCTTTGCCTTTTATATTATAACTTTCCATGAGTGAGAGAAAAAGAGAAAGTGGAATGTCGACGAAAACTTTTACTGTATTTTTGGTATTAAAGCAATTGCTGCGTATGCATAACACTACTGCTGTTGTAATACTACTAATACTACGCTACTGTCAGAAAATGCAATCGTTGCATTGTATTATTTCACACAAAGTATAATAATAAGAATAAGAATCAACAATGGTTCTTCTAATTAGAAGTAAGGGTCTATTGCGAACACGCATCACTGTTAAGGATTATGATATTTGCGAATGCTGCTTTCTAATCTCTTGTACCACTTTTCGGTCTGATATTTACCAAACGTTAGTTTACCATACACTAGTATGGTATTTTGGATCGAGCAAACATGCGAGTATCTGCACGCAATTTCTAAATCCGTAAGGCTTAAGGGAAAGGCAATACCAATGGAAACCATTCCCAAACATATTCCCCCATCGACACACACATTCTAGTTGTGTATTGCCAGAGTAGTTCTATACATTTAATGTATAAGAAGAGAGTAATATTTGAGAGAATGCCTCAATGCTTATAATACATAACATTGAACGCGGCCAAAGAACTAACGCAAGAGGCTAAAGCTTCCATCTTTGCATCGTCCTCATGAGGAAAAGCTGAGCAGAAGCAGAGGCTTGACAGTGACAAATTGCCTAAGGATTAGAACGAGAGTTTTGGGCATCGACATTCGCTCCACTGATCCCTTTGGTCTGTTTCCTGCCTATAAATGTGCACTTGCATCTGGAGACTTCAATAGTATACCAGAGTATACCATACTATAACACAACAAAAAATATCACAGTCTTTGAACAGATTCATCGTGATTCAATACCAAAAATGGAAAAATAAAATAATATAAAATTCTTCTATATTCAGATATCGCACCATATCTTAACTTATCATAGATTTTTTCTTTTTTATAGTTATATAAACATGGAATAAGACACATTCTCTGTCGGCACTTATGTAACATCTTTATCTTTCTTTTTTTCATTCACTAGTGTTTAAATTTTATTCACTCTTTACTTCCCCCATTTCCATTTGAAATGTAATTCATATATACGTACACATACGCACACTCATGCATATGTATCTTATATCAAATGTGATAGTATTAAGCAATCATTTAAGTATTGACATGGATGGTGCTGCCACAAGGACATTTCCTGTTCCTTGAAAAAAATTATCATAACTTTGTATTACATTGATATTCAAACATATACAGTCCTTTAGTTACTATCCCTAGTATTACTATCCCCCTGTTCAGGTCTTCAGCACGCAAGAAACGTCAAACTTTACATCTACTGACGTATTTGTTTGACAGGCACTTATTACATCAATGAGATGCTAAGCAATATGCAGATTATAATTTGCAAACTTTTTCTTAATGCACCTGCCATTTGAAATGCCGATTCGTGGTTGAATCTACTAGTAGTTGCTCATGAGATACTCATTTCATTAGCATAAAATGTAATTATCATAAGAATTAAGAAATACTGTCATATCCTGGTGCTTATATTTAAATTCAGCAGCAAAAGTTAATTAAGTGTTGACGCTATATCAGTTCACTAAAAAATACCTGTAGTATCATGAATTGTATTTATATTGAAAATATATTTTTTTCAAAGAATATAAATATGATTGAAGTTTTTAGAACCGTGATTTAAGTCAATATTCATGAATTGGGTCTCTTATAAATATTGATATATATTATATTTGTTCCCAATAATCTTATTTAAGAAGTTCTAAGTATTAATTAGGGGATGTATACACTTTAAGTATTAGTCACGAGAGTAATATTAACATTCAAAAGGGAGATAAATACATAGACTAATAATAAGGCTCTTATATTACAGATGCTATAATACTAATGTATGAACAGCACTCAATGTATTTAGTATTTTCTTTTTCACGGCTCATGTAAGACTTGGGGTTCGGTTGTGTTTGGTCAATAGTAAATCATGATTCATGCACAAATCGAGTATATCCTTATGTAGTAAATACAAAGAGAGGGATCTCATCAAAATTTGACCATCCGTGTACTAAATGAGAGATCCCCAACGCTAATAAACAACAAAGTCTAGTGAATAATACACTATTTATTATTGAAGGAGAAGAGAGTGCAAAATTGGCAAATGCTAACTTTTGGTGGACAAAACATAACACTGGTTACGTTGGGCCTAATGCAATGCAATGGACTAATATTAAAGAAGAGCACGAATACACAAATTCTCATCTGTCCCTAACACACTCTTTTCATTTCACTTCTCACGGGCACATATGCATAGTTAACTTAGGCTCAAGTATTGCTCCATTTCCTGCCATTTCGGGTCCGCCATCCCCGAATCCCTCTGAAATATTTGTCTTTAGGCAATTAATCTTCTTTTGGAAGCGTCTGTGTTAACCCAAACACTATGGGGGGAACAACGGGAAGAATATATTTGCCCACAATGTGTGAGTGAGATGTGCGACTAGAAAGTAAAACATAGAGATACTAGGGACTAAGTTCATCATTTAATATCACAGTGAGGATTCGTCGGGCGTTTTTATTATATATATATTATATTGAGAGCACACATTTGGTCATTGGCCCCCTCATTGTGCATGCAAATTTTATCATCTTTCTTTTTTGCCTATTTTTTCACGACTCAAATTACATGGGCTTAGTGCAACCAATTAGAGTTGAAGAGAGAAAGAGGATGGCAAATTTCTAGTGAATATAATAGTAATGCTGATGAATATAAAGGCATAGAATAGAGGGAATGAAAGAGGCAATCGCCTTTTATCCCGAGTTACACATGATGGTTGTTATGCAATGATGATCACGAAAATTTCACCCCTTTAAAAGTTAAAGATGAGAAAAAGAGTGCGAAGCGAGAATCAAACTAACGATGCAAAGTACTAGTGTTAGAACATCCAATCATATTCTACTTCGCGTCGCAGTCGCATGCGCTTCTATTTTTATCAATTTCCAATATAATCCTAAAGGATATACCCCTAAATAAAGAGTAAAACACGCGCTGTATACACGAATAATAATACTTTTCTTTGATTTTAATATTTGTAATGTACTTTTAGATCATTTCTCAATGATGATGATTACATTTTAAGGTTAAAATGAAAGGAATTCATATGTTCCTTTAATAAACACGTTATTAGTTAAAGTGTAATCGCCTCACGAAAAGAAAAACTTAGTAGTACCACTAGTACCACGAGCCGCACCTTAAAGACCAAAAATAATGCTGCACTGATAATACACTATTAAAGCATCACACTACTAGAGGCATCACACTACTAGAGGCATCACATACTGACTGAAAACCATTTTTGGGTGGAGTTCAACGAATAAGCATCTCTCTCTATTTCTCTCTTTCCACAGCATCATCATCATCATTATAACTTTTAAAGAGGTCGATAACGCGACTACAGCGGAATATACCAATTCAAATACCAATGGCAGTGACACTAAACCCAATTGCTAAGGCACGGCATACAACAGAGAGAACATTTTTATACTTATACTTTTCTCTAGTTTAACAGGCATTGTATATATTTTGTACTCTCACAGCTTTAAATGGTACTTCATACAATTGTAACACACCTGCAACATTGGGCATTAGTAGAATGGGATTGTGGCAATTTTCTTGTGGTACAAGTTGCATAACAAACAGTTCGGTCATAAAATGCCAATGGCAATGTCGCAGTACACGTTTTTAAAATGTGTGTCTTTAAGTAAAGCATAGAGGTATTTAACTGTACTCACAACAAAAATGCTAATACACAACAAAAACAGCCCGTAATGTATACCAATGTATACCAAATTAGAAACAGAACTTTGTAGGTCCAACCGGAAGATAGACAGCAGTGTACTGACTGAGGCGAGGGAACGTACTCTTGTTTTGTGTCAACAATACGAGTTATATTATCACTCAGGTTTATATTTAGAATTATTTGTGTCCCTATGTCTAAGTTTTACTGACTTTTTCATTATCAACATGAAGTGGGAAAATGTACTTTTATCACATCTCAAATCTGAGATAATCCCGTATATGGGAGAAAAATAACTTAAAATTTACTCACTAATCTTACCTGAAAGTTAATTATGATAATAAAAAATGTATTTTTTTCTCATTAAATACTTAAAAAATTTATTTTTCTGTGCTCATTACAATCCTAGTTATAATCCATCAAAAATGATGAAAAATTATTTAAATTAAATTTAAAGAATTTGATTAAAATTGATTAAAATAAAGGTTAAAGGATTTACCCCAATGCTATGCTCCAATTATATCAAATACATGACTGATGAAAGCATTTGGTCTCAATAATTCTAATATATCTCTCGTCAGTGATTGTATGTGTTTCCCGAAGTAACATGCTAAGCACATGTATCCATTGGTATACAATGACCGGAAACATTTTTATTTGTACATAAGGGAAACATTTCCTTATCACCGCCAATGCAGAACTCAATATTGAAAGGTCATCACAAAGGGATGCTCAAGTTTCATAGTGATCAACCATTCGATAGGGTTATAATTTACTAGTATTTATATAACATAATCTATAATAAAAGGAAATCTCTCAACATGGCTATTTCATGTTATTATACGTTTATACGTTTATATTATTTTAGAAGATTAAAATTGCAAATATTTCATAAATATCTCCGTTCTCTTTTTATCTCATCCTTATCCTGCAGAACGTGAATACGTTTATATTCATATAATATATATACGTTTATATTCATATAATGTTATCAGAGGAAAGATCATTTTCCCAAAATGATGCTGTCATATGGCATCACCTTTACAGGGATCATTTCGCGGAATACTGCACATACACAATAAATGGTAAAATATTAAAATAAAATTATCATTATGTTGAAAAAAGTTCTCTCTAACGCCTGAAAAATATTCAGTATCGACAATGATCAGCAAAATTCAGTCTGAAACCAGAAAATTCATATAAATCTACGAGAGAGGTTGAGTCAAAATTACTAGTGAATATATTAAAACTGTCAACTTCACGTGGAGGGGTTTCGAAATTGTAGCATCTGAGAGGTTCGGGAAAGTTGCCGAACACTACTAGTACGAACACTACTACTACTAGTACGCAATGTGAGCAATACTCAGTGGTGTGGGATTTCGATAAACCCGTGGATACGCATTATTATCATTTGACAGGAATTCTCTTTTCAATTCCCCTTAAACTGTATGTTTGGTGTGAATCGCAATATCGCATTTTGTTGTTCAATACACTCTCAAATAACAACAATAGGAAAACCCTATTGAGAAAACCCTATTGCATGTGCATATCAGACTTTAGGTTCACTGTTCTGTTCCAATCGCATTCAATTGGTATTTTGTATTGAGAATTTGTATTGAGAAATAATCCAAAAGCAGAACAGTGAAACACGATGCAGAGAAAAGAGCGTTTTGCATCATTCACAGCCCCACACACACATCGGCGTCACCATCTTTGCTTTTATACCATTGTTGTATACTTTACTGGTGCTAAACGTAAGTCGAGCCAAATCTGCTTATGGGAGTATTTGAGCAAAATACTAGTAAAATAGTAAAACCAGCACTTGCTTCAAAAGCTTTTGAAAAACAATACCGTTTTGTCCCCACAAACTTTGTTAACTATTCAATTGTACCGATCGGATGGGATACGGTTTGGGATTAGTTTCAACAGTGAAATTATTTCCCTTAAATCCTAACACGAGGCACTGCGACAATGGACACAATGTTCGGTATTAAAGTGCTCATTTTAAAAAAGTGAATAACTCACTCGTTGTGAGTAATAAACTCACGTACTTAATCAGTGAGACGTATTGCATGTGATTCGAGTGTGTTAATTTAAATAAACTTATTACTAGTTACTTATTACTGAGTTTAGCGTGACGGACGTATGGTCGTGGGAACGTATTAAAAAATGGAAAAATATCCTCAATAACTACAAACAAGAAAATTGACCGACAAAAAGAGATTGGGGCTCGAAATGTAATTACTCTGTCATGAGCTGATGGAAGTCATGATTTTGGTCATTCTCACTTTTATATGCATAAGAAAAAAATAAAGGTAATTGACTAGTGAGGTATACATTGCCTGAGACATCAATTTACTCTTCATTTCGATACAAGGGACAGGGCTTTGGAAATTGCTTATACATAAACTTGTGGGCAAAAAACATTTATATTTAGCCCTCGAGTGAAACAATGTGCTAATTGGTATTCAAGTCAGGGGAAGACTCTTATCTTAGAAAACTAGTGAGGGATGGCTATTAAGCCCTTCACAGATTCCAAACTATGATAGAGAGACAGTGTCAAAAAAAGACTTACAAAGAGTGCATCATACTTTTTTCTTCTCTCTTCATTCTCAGCCTCACTCTACACCATCATCTTATACCATCATCTCATACCATCATCACTACAGCAGCTGCTGTCGTTTAAATGATGCGCCAAAATAGTTTTTAAGCGCATATATATTACTATTATTATTATCATCATCACTTAAATTTAAGTATCTTTTACTATTAAATGTGCAATCAATTCACTAGTAAGCACATGAATATAAAAATCTCTAATCAAAAACTTAACTGCCTTTAGTAAGATTCTTATTTTATTTTCACCTTTAATTTTTATTTCATTACTTAACAACCCAAAGATGGAGATAAGAGAAAAGAGGCATTTTTTAATTTAAAACATTTCTGACTCTATACCCATACGCTATACCCATACTCTATACCCATACTCTTACCCGCATTAAGGTGTACGCCACTGACTTTAATACTGCAGAGATAATTTATGGAAAGACTTAATAGTGAAGGGGCAAAAAAAATTACTTTCATGAATATGATGATACTGATGTTGGGGTAATATATATCTAACTAAAAGCATGTATTTTTGTATTTTTATTTTATTATTTTACACAATGTGAGGTATATACATCATGAAGATGAGTTTTAAACTAAATTAACTATGCATATGCGTGCAATGAAAGTTACAGTCATTTTGCTTTTCCACTCTCGAAGGTCACTGCAGAATTTTAAACAGTTTCTAACTCTAATAATCGAATGATTAACACACATATACATAAAAAATATGTAAATTTTGTATGCATATAATGGTAATTGTGATTCTAATTCAGTGCACTCTTTTCTCTTTTTTTGCGCCGAATGCTTTTTGAGCATTTTTGTTGAGGTAATAATGAGTGTGCACCTCAAATTACATTGACGAATATAAATGTGCGGCATTCGCTTAATTTCTCGGGGTCCACAACTAGAGAATGCACGCATTATGAAGGCTTTAACTTTTAAACATAAACGAAAAATGCCATTCGAATGCGTACCGCAGCGTAGAGAGAGAGAGAGAGAGAGAGAGAGAGAGAGAGAGAGAAAGAGAGGAGTGCAAAAGCTAAAAGTTGAAGCACATTCTAAAGGCACAGATGAGATGAGAGAATCGCTGCAAAAGCAAAGCATAAGCGTGTATGTATGTATAAATGGGCATGGCAAAGGTAAGAAATGGTCTCCCTTTAAAGCCTTAGGGCGCTTCACCTGCATCTTTCAAGTTTTAAAAACAGAAACACGCTGTGTGCATCTTTTCCCATCCTATATGCTGGTAATACAGTACCAGTGTTTGGCGTTGTTGGACTATAAGTCTGATAATATACAGAGTATTCTTCTCATAAAGATACGTGTGTAACATATTTTCCTCAGAGCCTCATTTGCACATAAAAAGACTTTTCTGTCAGACATGAATGCAGTGCATTGCATGGCTGAGTTTTGCTGCTTTTTTGCCTCAAATAAAAACATGGCTTTAACTTTTACCAAAAGCATAAATGCGACCATAGTTTAGTTTAGTTATGTGTATGTGCAAAGCCAGTTTTTGGCTTTTCTTTAGTTCTGCATCTCTAAAGACTTTGTCCTTTTTTTATTTTGGGGGTTACGTTCTCCTGCATTATGGGGTATTTTTCTATAAGCTATGACTATATGCACTAGACACTAGGGATTGGCTAGTTTTAAAAACTCAATGGGCAATAAAAAATAATTAAATGAGATATTTTTTAAGAGACAACAAAAATGACTCAAGTGACGCGAGAGTATTCAAATGGAGGAAGATGAGAACATTTTTCTAACATGAGTATAGAGAATATGTGCTCGACGTGTGATGTTTAATCGCGGAGAGAGTGCGAAAGTGTCTTTTTAATGAACAAAAGACAAATTGCACTTTTATCTAAAGCGACAACTTCTTACGAGTTTTAAAATACTACTAATTATTTTAAAGAAAGCAGACCCTAGTATTATATTTAAAAGTTTATAGCGATATACGGTTGGCCTTTGGGAGTATCTAATGACATACACTTTTCAGCACTCATTTTTTGCATGACTGAGGATTATTACATATGCAGAAAAAAGACACATGTATATGAAGAAGAGAATTGATGCGTCTTTCACCATTTTCAAAAAACTCTCATAATATATATTGCTTCATATACACCTTTGAACGTTTATGTTAAAAGATGAATGATGATGAGAGATGGAATCGGAGAGAGAAAATGAGAGTCATGCCACAGATGCACACTTTTCGAATACTCTATCACACAGACATGGCCATAAAACTCGCACATGGATTATTATTCACATGCACATACACATATACTTTATTACTAGTAATGAGAGAGAGAGAGAGAAAAAGACAGACACTCGTTTCAAGGGCTGTTTATAATAATTTGACTCATTAAGATTATGAGATGAGTCGGGACTGATTATCGGTCATGATTAAGGCACAGGGATGCAGTATACAGTGCGCTTCAGAGAGTAATAAAGAGAGAAAGAGAGAGGGAGAGAGAGAGAGAGAGAAAGATAACTCTTACATAATAATATATATGTATATTTTTTAAGCTGAGATATGTGAGGCTCTATCTATTACATTTAAGGGTCTGACAATCAAACATTAGTGAAACCCAAATAACACACTCGCACTTTGAGTTTATATGCCATGCGTGTCCAACAGAGACAACTTTTTGGTGAAAATTAATGACTTTATAATTACATTGAGACAATATTATTATTATTATGATGATGATGTCTCACGTTTCTATTATGCCTCTGTGCCTATGTGCTCTCTATAACTTAATACACGCAAATTAAAAACTTTATATGATGAATGTTCCTATTCCTACATCCGATACATAAGTCACCAGTGATGCAATTAAAATTATTACTCTCACAATATACAATAATATACAACAATATACAACGCATTGCATTTTGATAAAGAGTGCTCCCGAAATAGTTACTCTTTTAAAGAGACTCTCCCAATGACATCATTAAAAAGTATGAAATGCGAAAATTATTAATAATTATTATTAATAGTAATTAATAATAATAATAATGACGTTTCTTTACCTGCTTCACTGTTGTTGTCAGTACTTTGTTGGGAGCTCGGCTGTTGAG
>JAQIWM010000019.1:0-26933 GCA_034695285.1 Eniochthonius minutissimus | reverse complement strand
GTGGTACTAGTGGTGGTGTTTCAGTAATATTTAGTAAATTTATTACCATCAAAGCAGTGCTACTGTTGTCTTTCATTCTTTCGCTCTCTCTTTTACTCTCTCTCTCTCATTGCCATATATACTATAGACTGAACATCACTATACAACACATACTCACACACACTCTAAAAGCAATAACAATAAAAATAAAAGAGGCAGTGGGGAAAACTGGTTATGGCCTATTTGCTGACAACAGGAAAACACGCGCATTTTAAACGCCATTTCTTATTGTAATTGTTTCTTAAAAGTTTTTGACTATGTGTGAGGTATACAAAGATTTATTTATGTTGTGCCCCTCATCATTACTAGTATCACTATTGCCTATTACTCCCATTTCAATGACATGTATTTCTGGCAAAGTAATATTTTTCTCACACTACCAACACAAGTAAGAAGGCGAAAGATGAAAAGGCTAAGAAATATTTTGACATTTATAACCAAGTAAAAGGCTGCACACTTATGTCGTGTCACTGTGTACTAGTGTACCAGTGTACTCATTCCGTTTCTTTCGGAATGATCTCAATCACTTGGTACAGCAATGAATCCAATGGTTAATTTGCCATATACAGATTTGCAATTGTCTTCACTTAGCATGTCTGTAGCGTTACGTCTTACTAGTGCTTAGTGCTTTAGGTCTTTTTTCACGATCACACAGGGTCTTAAGCTTTGGAATCAGTGGTGGAATCAGCGTTGTCATTTGTGCTTTGTTTTGGCGATTTTTCGACCCAATCTCTGCAAATTTTTCATCATTACAAACTCATCAAATACGGTCGTTGTGTGCAGTTTTGCAGCAAATTGCACTGCACTCATTCTCCCATAAAACTGCACTTCTCTCACTCGTAACTTTCCATCATCAAAATTGCGAATGTGTTTTCATGCACGGGGTTTTAGTATACCTATTGGAGTGTGTAATTAAATTCCTATACAGGGAATCAAAGAGGGTTATCAATCTCTACAGGGGTATCGCGTAATATCTTAAAGCAGTTCTACTGTGATATAAAATGCATAACTTGACTTTTAATTTATGGGCAGATTAAGTTTTTTGAGAAAAAAAAGCAACGGATTCATAAGTAACTTTCGTAACTTTCGTAACTTGCACCGCGTGCTTTCCATTAATTTAGTGAAGACAATAGTGTGGCGTGGAGAGAGGAGTGTATTAAAAAAGGTCGACGTTAAGGTTTTTGTGCATAACTCGAATTCATTTCATGACATGATATGAACTTCGTAATTTTCTTTTCTACATAATACTAGTACATAACACTGTGTATAACAATTTTTGTATAATCAAAAGAGTATTTTTAATTTGAAATGCTTTTGGTTTTATTCTCTATTTTCTTTTTTTTGGTTACATTTTGCCTTTTGGCGCTCACTGTGGTGCTGCGTTCCATTCTTAGCCTGCTTTTTACTCTCCTATTTGAGGATCGATATTTGGTATATGCTTTTCAGCCTATCAGAGGGTCTCTGTATAGCTCCTGCAACACAGAGGTCGTTATGGGGTCACGCATTAATCATACTAGAGAGGGGACCCATTGGCAGGTAGGAATAACATGAACCAATCATATATGACTTGCAAGGTAGCACATAATAAATTAGCTCTCCATCCCATTAATCATTGCCCAACAACAACTTGTGCAGTGACATAAACAACAACTGCCATTCCAGAGAGTGATATTAAATTATTAAGAGGCTCCATAAATGTATATATATATATATATCTGTATACTTATATCTGTATACTCCGTAAATGTATTCTCGAAAATGGCATTCTGCAGTTGAAAAATACTATGATTTGATGCACATGTTGTTTTTTGCTAATTTTAGATCATGAGAAAAATATTTGCCTCATCCAATAGTATATAAGTTATAATCAATAGACATTTTCCATATAATATATTTAATAATAGTGATATTAAATAAAACAGGTTTGGGTGGAGTGTTAAAGATGGTACGATGGTAGTATTCGCAGGTCAACAACGTTGAGACGGTCGCCGTGTTTCATCTTTTCTCATTTTCTCTCTCTCCATCAGACTCCCGTTTGATTGACAGTTTTTCAGATTTTCCTGTCACATCCTTCACATATTCTGAAAAGGAAATGCAATTCTAAGATTAACATTGATTTATGTGCAACATCATGATAAATTACCATCTCTCACACTATAATACACTATACAGAATACTGTAATACACCATAATACCCGAACTAGTATACACCATAATACCCGAACTGGACGCCGAAAGATGTATGGGACCATTGTAAAGTCCATGCATTTTGAAACTTTTAAAAAATTGCATAAAGAGGGTGCGATCAGTTCCAACAGCAACAGTTGTTTTTCATAGTACGAGAGTTAGTACATTAGTACATTGTTTTTTACCTGTAAGAGGCAAACACAGGACGAGTTTAGTTTACCAAAGACCTTCAAATGGCATTCCCCAACTCATTAAGTTAAACGTTTTTCAGGTTTCAGACTGTGCTTATCTTTGTGCCATTTTTACACATATTTACTCACAGTATAGTTTACTTTTTAGTATCTATTTAGTTTTCAATTTTTCAGTTATTCAATGATTATGCCCTCGACCTTTAGTGGTTCTATGATGTGTCATATGATTACCCTCAGTCTCACCCTTCTTTGCTCAGGTTGATTTATAAAGCGAACAGAGTTAACATGATAACGATTTGTAATCACGCAAAAAGGGTTACGTATGTATGTTGATAATGTGTTATACTAAAACTAAAATTCATTTTTGTCCAATAATAGTGATTGCGAAGTAATGTTAATGTCGTTGAGAATGAAATTCAAATATTTGCGATGATGTGACACATTATATTACTTTTATACTCCATTATTTGATCCTAAAATCACGCATGCCTTTGTGCATAATAAATGGTTAACAAAATTAATGACCCCATCCTCTTTCTTTGCCTTTGACTACACTATACTATACTATGGCAGTGATGTTATATCGCTATACCCCATTCCATGTATGTTTTCCTCTTTCCTTTCGATGCTTCACTTTTTTCTCATTGCTCCAAAAGACGCAGTACATCATGATGCTGCTCTTCGTGCACTTTTCCATTTCTAGTGCAAAGCAAAGGCATAGCGAAGAAAAAATAATGTCTATTGATCTTTGAAGAAAACTCATCAGAAATTTGGTTCTTCTTCTAGTAGAATAGTACTAGAATAGTGCTTCTTTCTCCACCCGATCTCCTGTTGTGCACAAGGGCGCCATTGGGAGTCTTCGCATTCGCCAAATAACTGAGCTTTTCGGGGTGAGGGGGGGTCTTAAGCATGGGGAACAAGAATTATAATTACACTTTGGGCAACACTAATCCATCAATGCCAAGACTAGAGTTTAACTTTTTTGCGCAGTACAGGCGAAGAGGCATGTTTGTATCTAATAATATGCGCATCTCAAATGAGTTTTTCTCTCTCTCTCTTCTCACTCAAACATACTAAACTTTATCACCATTTCTATTTTATCTCTTCCTTTTTGAATGCATTAACGGACGGTTTTTCGGAGATTTTTTAACAGAGTGTATAGTTTCCCACAAAACTTTCTGCATTTACCTACAATCAGTACACAAAGTTATACCTTTTTCCGCTCATACTACTCATTTGGGTTCTTAAGATGAACTCTCAAATGAGTAGTATGTGTAGTACCCTACACTCAATTGCTAGTTAATGTGAGTCCCGTTTGCATTGGGCCATCCCTTGATTTGCTATTATGATTTTGCTCACGCACTTATCCAAAATGTTACGCTAACACGCTCTTTACGCTCTCTCTTTGTAATTAGTACCAAAAGCAAAGCATTTCCATGAATTGTGCTTTGACCAAAAAAAGAATTATTTCCTGCTGCTGTTTTACCATCGAATTTCCACTACTCACTAAGTCTATTCGCTAGTGCTATTCACTTGTTTTTTCACTCTGTAAAACTTATTATTTTGACCGAATAATAATAATGTGTATGCCCTTAATAATGTGCCCTCTCACCAATAGTACGTATCACTTTACAGTGAACATAACATATTATGCATTGTATATATTTCTCAATTCGGTTATTGTTGCACTGTAAATGAAGTCCACTGTATATTAGTGAACAATTCACAAGGGTCTTTATTTCTCAATAAAACGCCACCACTAGTAATTTAGAGTGTTCTCTTTTTTTTCTTTTAAGACTCAAGGTGTACAATTGCCACACTAAGAATGTGAAAAAACAGGACTTAGCCCTCAGAGGAACAATTGTGTGCGTCGTATTTTCGTAAAAAAGGCCTTCACTTATACACACGTAGTATTTTAATGAGAATCAAATGATTGTATGACTGCCGTTGAGTCTATCGCTGTTCCGCGTCAGTTCATTCTTTTTGATATACCAAAAAAGAGATTTTCATTACCTCACATCACCGAACACAACAATCGAAACGTGGCAAAATATATATGATATAAAGAGACACTCTTTGACCTCTCATCCTTTCGGGTAAAATACATTAATAAAGTTTAACATCGTCACACTCGTTAACGTTGCGCCGTTTTTTACTCTTATGAAAAATTAGGTATGAAATATTATGCTCAAAGCTGTGAGTGAAGCACAGTGAACAAAAATAATTAAATAATGAAAAATGTACCTGTGCCATTTCTAGTTATGACCCCTGTGCCCACCGCCCATATGCTCATTTAAACCCATTTGCTTTGTATTGTATTTCTATATCTTTGAAAGTTCACGAGAAAATGTAAATGACAGCATATCTTTGCCGACTCATCACTCAATGAAAGAGTGCATACATTTCAACTTAAATATTCATTGGTTTATACTTTGCTCACCTGTATATATATCCTGTGTATACCTGTCATAAACTCATAAAATTAAAAGGGTTTCTCTTTTCTGATTTTACCGCGAATGTACATTTTCATGCACATTGCCTTAAGGCTAAAGTCAGTACTCAAATATGGCGCTTTTTCATCATTATCATGATGATGATCATAACACTAGCATGAGACTTGTTGGGTCCACTCAGCATAGCAATCATCTTGCATTTGCAAGTAACATTGCAATCGTTCATCTTTTACTAGGGTCTTTTTCCCTATCACTGTTTCTCATATTTTTTACTCTTGTTTTATATTCATTTTGAGAAACCCTACAATTAACTGATAAAACTTCCTTATTATTGAGATTGCAATGATGCTAATGTGCTACTTGCATCATATTAAGTAGACCATTAGCGATCTTGGTGGCCGCGAGACAGCAACTAGTGGATAATAATGGACTTTGCAATACTATTTCAATTCGTTGTACTGAAAGGATAAACAATTAATGTCATATGACTTTTTTTCTTTTAGTTATAGTTATAGTTTGTTTTAGTTATACTTTTTTTATTCTTTGACTATGATACTAAACAGCGCCAATTGTCTTATGATTAATTATACTAAATTTTCATATATTTACATGTTTTACATGTTTATCATACAATTACTTATATCCTGTGTCATAAGCATGCACCATAACTATAACCACGTGTATTACAATTATCTAATTTTTAACAGCACCTTTAGAATCTTTAATTTATCGCACATATCATTGTACATGTGATGATCATGAATTATAAAAAGTAATCAATCATATTTTTGTCACTTTTTCACAGTGAGTTTAATTACAAGTGCCATCACCGGAGGACATGAGATCACCCATGAGATCAGGTGCATGAACTGACTACCAATAGTGGACCCGGACAAGTTAAGGTATCCCAAAGTAATTAAGTGTGTTAATACGCTCATCAAAAATGAATTTAGTGCGTTTGAGGATGAAGAAGCGAATGTATCCGTATGGCGACGCTCTATGCGAACATTTATTGATTATTTTGGTTTAGGCATTTACCATTTTATATATATATATATATATATATATTGACAAATTCACTAAAAGATGGGGTAATGCACGTTTCCAAAACTAAAAACCATCACTATAACCATCACTATGAACCTCCACTGAAGTGAAAAAGGATCTTAGGCTTTGGCAATTATTGTTTGAGAGTTGAAAGTGGAGTTGATATTGGAGCACATTACTGAGTGTGTATATCAAAGAGATGAGAGAGAGAGAGCGTCGGCTTCAATTTAATGCACACATACTATACACTCTGTACTATGCCTTATGCCTATTTTGGTATTTCACTGCTTTCATATATTTATATATCATTAATCATTTGGAATTATAAAATAATGCGCCAAAATAAGTCGATTTTCGAGCCTTTAATAATATACATATATATACCCGTGCATAAGGTATTGATGCAAAATGAGAAAATCTTATATGTAAACCAAAGATTAAAATGAAAATGCGAACCGCTAAAAAGTTTTGCGGTACCATTATTCCGACTCACTTGGTCTGTGTGTATACTATGTATACTATGCCCTTCTCTCCATTCTTTTTTTCAACATTTCCCACCTTCACCATAAGTTTTTCAACTTTCAACTTACAATATGACTTAATCTATACCCAAGAATGGGGGAAACAGAAACGCAATTGGGGGGAGGGGGACAAAAAGAAGAGACTTTTCCTCTGTTACACACGTATCACGTAACTTAACTTTATATATATTATATTGTATCTGTATGCTCAATTGGTTAGCGTTCTAACTTGTATTAGAGCTTTACTGCCCGCTGCGGTGTCTCCTTATATGATATCATTGGGCATTGTTACAACCAACAGGTTGAAAATAAAAAGTACACCAAAAATTACTTTACCGTTTCCTTTTCCCTATCGATTTTCAATTATGTCTGTCAACTATAAGAGGAATCGACTAAAGAGCGTAGACATGCACATGACTCATGAGCTGATGAGTTTAGAGAATTGTCAGGGTAAAGGTGTTCCAATTAATGTCGTTCGATATTACACTTAAATGGTCGCTCAGAACATGCTTTTGATACGATTATTGTATTGAATATAGTATTGAATATAGTATTGAATATTGTATTGAACTAAGAACTAAGACACCAATCATACGATAGATATGAAAAGATGGAATATTTCATTGAACAGTAATAATAATAATAAGAATAATAATGGTAAAGTTAATGGGCATATGCAGTGGTAGTGCATTGAGAGAGAGAGAGAGCCTCACATATTGAGTACTAGTAACTTGAAATGGAAAAGGGAAAAACAGCGACTCAGGAAAGGCATGGCCGGCAAAGAAGGCAAAGGCAGTTATAGGTGGTAATAAATCAAATACTGTGCTCCATACATTGAGAGACGACGGGCAAATGCAACGTAAATCAGCAATTTCATATATGCACACCATATATACACGCTGTTTTTACTCTGCTTTTGTGTGTACGCGAAAAGTCTGTCAGAAAAGAGAGAAGTAATTCTGCCAAAAGGCACATTCGCTACATCCAACATGAATTCAGTTTTTGATGCCACACTAGTGACTGCAATTATCTTTTTCTCTCTCTCTCTCTCTCCCTCTACTCTCTGTGTGAACTGAAGATGATTATGGCCAAAAATTCTCCACATATTTTAAGTATAAGTTTTTCTATAGATAATAATGATGCCACATGCATGCCAAACTCTGTTTTGATATATCAAAGGGGACAATATAATATCATATACTATACAGAAAGAGTATATACTGAAGTTAGATAAACTAGCATTATACTATCATGCGATATATTTCTTAACAATGACGAGCAAACTTCTGAACGATGGTAACGTTAACGTCAAATTCTATTGATCACTCTCAATGAAAGGACCATAATATAACAAATGATATGAAAACACGCAAGATGCTGCTATTTTCTACTGCAATATATATATGTATATATACACAGTCACTAGTAAAGTCTTTTGTTGACAGAAAACTCTTGTTTCGTTTTTAGATTCCAAATAATATTGGAAATCAATAGGGACCCAATACTTGGAATATAAAATTTGGAGCATGCAATAAATAGAAGAATGCATAGAGAATGCATAGAAGAAGAGTAAAGAGAGAGAATGAAAGACACACAAAAAACGGATCAGTATAACACAGTGGCGTAAACTTTTCCACTCTAACAGTATAACAGAAGCAGAGTGAGTCTCAAGGGGCGTTATACATATACATAACATAGTGGGAAAACTAACTATTCTTTGCTGATTGGACCGCATAGAAATTCACAACGAAAAATGGATTTTTTATAGACTTTAGTAAAATTGTTCAACTGAAACGACGATGCATTTGTGCAAAATTCGAATAAAAAAGAGTGGCAAAAGAACAACCGAAGAGAAAACTGCCAAAAAGTGTAAGTTAGACTTTAGTCTAAAGCGTAAAGTCTCAGAGAGACGAGAGAGAGACTGTGGCATTGTACTGCATTCTAACACTATTGGACCCTTCTCTTGTTGTAGTGCTGATCACGCTTCTTTACGGTTATAATCTAATTCTTTATATATATAAGGTATAAGGTATATAAGAAGCGGAGATTAACTTTTAACCATCCAATGTGACGATGATTTTCACTAGATAAATGATATTTTGTGGCGACAAAGACAAGATGAGTTAAACGAAATTTTTTATTTGTTTTCTCAACTATGCATATAGACAGAATGAAAGGTTGAAAAAGAGAGAACGGGGGCAGGGGGGATGGAAAAGAGAAAAGAAGCGAAAGTGAAGTGAGCGGTAGTGAGTGCACAAATCGATCAAAATAACATTGCTTACCATAACGTTAGTTGTATAATGTTTCCATGACAACTTTGCAAACTTTTTGCCTGATGATGATGATGATGCTAGTGCTTTGCACAAGAAAAGGAACGAAGAGACCACCTCTGGACTCTCATCCACTTTGTAGGACATAGACACACCGTTGGACATAGACATGGACATCTCCATTTAGTGGGCGCATATAAAGTTAAATGCATTTGTATCTATCCATACACGCGATGAGATATACTTTCCTATGACAGTGAATAGTCAGTACCACAACCTGTGCACAAACTAACTTTTAAAAGCTCACTTCCACCGCACCCACTTTATTTCGAAAGGGTTTATAATATGTGCCATTGGAACAGTACAGTTAAACGATGTTTAGCCTCCAGTAATACGCGTCAAAGCATTTATATATTATTGTGTATGTATCACTTTACTTATCTTTATTGCAGCGCATTTTCCCCCTTTAACGACACATTACCACTTAAATGTCTCACTCTTATCCCCATTCCATTCGCATTAACACACTGTTGAAAGAAAATTGTTTTATTCCAAAAGAAAAGAAAATGTGTATACAAAAACTAACTTTTGTTTTTATTTAAAAAATAAATAAAACTTTAAATCGTTTACTTTTTATCGTTTATCGTTTATAATTTAATTTTTTATTTAACTAGTTTTTTGTTACTTTCTTCTTGCTAATTTATCTCTACATTGGCATAATGCAGAGGCGCATTTTACCATCAGATACGCACTTCGTTTGTCCTCATCAATGTCAAAAAGTTTTTGCCGAAATTCACTCGTGGGTAAATAATGCATCAGATTGGATGAGTGTAGTAAGCAAAAAATTTAATTTAAAAATGAGGATGCATTGGAAGACAGAGAGGGGTGGAGATGGCAGAGGGCGAATGGGGGGAGGGGGAAATCCACACACACATAATACAATGCAGGCATACATACATACATAGACATACACTACAGCATGGGCCAACATCACCATTTTCGTTTAGGGCTTAATCTCTTTTTGATATCGCTCTTGCATCAGCTGCAGTGATGTTCAGCAATCCATGAATGCACTAGGCATAGACACAGGCAGGGCTCTTGCACTTCGATCAATCATATAATGTTTAATCTGCTCGCAATGCGCTCGTGAACCCCAATGGATTCATGCTGTCGAAGGAATATAAATGATTGGAAAGAGAGACGAGAGAGAGAGAGATGAGAGAGAGAAAGAGAGTGAGAGAGAGAGAGGGAGAGAGAGAGAGCGAGTGAGAAGAGAGAGAAGAGAAAGAGCAATGCTATGTAATCTCCTGAATTCACTTCCTGCTATTGGTTTATACATTGCATCCAAAAAACATGGTTTGGCCGTACAGTGTCAACACACTGTGTCTATCGTTGCATTTTTGTATACACTACTACCTAATTCTCGCGATGCTCCATTGGGTCTTCTCCTCTTAATGCATTTGCGATTAGCACTTTAAGGGGGAGTTAACACTAACAGTATGAGGGGACGCATAACAGAGCGGGAAACTGAAGGAGAAAAGACGCCACTGCCTGAAAAGATATTACTAAAAAAGGTTTTCCTTTCAACAATAGTACTTTTTCTCCTTATTCTACAAAAAAAACACATTCATCGATTTTTATATATCTCTTATGTCAACACGCGCTTTTCGATAGTTATCTTTAAACCACTAAATGATCATATTGCTTTTTGAGAGCGAAAATGGGGAGAGAATCAAATAATATTTGTTAATCATGTTGTTCATAGAATCGTCAATGGTGATAATGGACATTAATATAGCCAAAAGGGACTCGTGTGAGGATCTCTCACATTCACTACCATGGGTATTATTCTCAAACAATTCACTCTCATGTCTGTAGTTTATTTTTATTGCTGTACGTGCTCTTAACTTTCGCCCTTTTACTTTCTCATTCAATTTCAATGTTCTGTTAAACTGTTAACCCTTAAGTTTTTTATGGTTTTTCTCTCACATTATAATTCATTGAAATAGAATTGATTTGACGCAAGAAAAAGTAGACCTACTAGTAAGGGTAACACGAAACAACACCTCATAATTGTCTGGGATGAGGGTTATCCTTTTAGTGTTATGATGTATGTAATGGTACAGTGATCATCAGCATCATCAAAGGCATGATGATAGAGTAAAGCCATAGGTCCACCTGCTAAGGGACGTCCCCTTCATATGGTTGGTCTTCAATTGGTTTCGCTGTCAAACACTACCTCTGCTCCACCTTTGCAATGCAATTGTTTTCTCATCTATGCCTTTACCATTCTTATCATTCTTATTGCCGACTGTCAATAAAACATTTCATTTTTACCAATTGCAACTTTATGACGTGACTTCAACTTTCAGGGTTCGTGCGCAGTTTATTTTTTTGTGTGCGTATTATTTTATCACTAGTATTATTGTGTGTTTCTCATATATTTCAATACAATTGAAGCACACACAAAACTCAACTTTGCTCAAAGTATTATGTCAAATGTCTAACTTTCTACTAGAAGTAACATACATTGACCGGATATCAGAACTCACGCCGCAGGTGGTCAAAGGGTTTCCTTTAGCGTTTAGTACACTTTTCATTCTGTAGACAATTGAAAAGCGATCGCAAAGAAAAAGTTATTCATCACAACGGAACAGACGGACGGTCATCAGGAGGTTGCCATTGGTTGAAACTTTGATGATCACGTGATTCGCAATGTCATTATGACCGACCGCGTTATGGTCTCCTCACCAAGTGAACGCATATACAGAGGTCGTGGGGGAATCACACAAATCATTCTGTTGCGGCTGTTTTGCGTATGATCATTCACTCATACAAGTGTTGTTATTGCAGTTGATTACAGTCAACCGTCGATCATAACGCCACTGTCGATCATAACGCCACTGTCGCAAATTGCGATTCATAATCAAAAAGTATGAGTTCTTATTTTGGAACGGGACACCATAATTGGCAATCAAATGATTTAACATTAAATCATTTGGGGACTAATTCTAAAATGTGTTCACCGTATGAGCCTCTCTCAGAATCTCCTCTCGGCAATGGTTATCAATCTTATCACCAGACCCATCAAATACCATACGCAATGTCTCCTTCGCCTTCAGGAACAAGATATGTGTCTTCAGTTCCTCCCGATCACCACCATCATCATTTACATCATCATCAAAGAACTTTTATTGAAGGTTCTATGGCATTTCCGCATCATCATCCACATGCACACAGTACACACCACGCGTTGCAACATCATCACCATCATCCGCATACAGATCACGTATTCGCCGGTGGAGCAGTTTTGAGCGGTCCTACGGGAGTGACACCGACAGCTCCAATTCAGTCACCATCAAACTTTCATACAATTAACCATCAGCATGGCTCAGTCATGCCCGCGTCCGTCCATTCAATTCACGGGCATGGACTGAGCGTGACAAATTTACTGCAATCTGAGACTCTTCTCCAAGACAGCAGCAGTGGTAGTAATCGAGTAGTAACTCCTGATCAACTCTGTGTTGCTCCCATTCAACAGTCCCAACAAATTTACACCTCTACTCAAAGCCCTGTTATTTGTAAGTATGAAAACAATACTTCAGCTGCAAATAATAGTGCAACGACACGATCAACCTCTGCAACTGATGAATCTCCAGCATATGATTCACCACCTTCGACAACACCTGAATTAACCTCAATTAACAACTCAATCGATCAACATTCACATCAACAGCAAAATTCTAAAAACTATTTTCCATGGATGAAGTCATACACGGGTAAGTGTAAGTTTAATGCCAAAAAATGTGGAAATACACTTGAATTAGTATGTAGTTAAAGTGTATAGTGCGTGATGCCCTTGATCCTGATCCCGATCTCATTAAAATAGAGTCCCTTCAAAAAAAAGTCTTACATCACAAACGGCTTTATTTAGTGATCCCCATACCATTACATTATATTACTCGACCTTTTAGTTAAATGCTTTCCCTTAAAGTTAAGTTAACACAAGTTAAGTTAAAGTGTGTATTTGATGCTCTTGCGCAACATGGCGTTATTTGGGTCCCCTTTTGTATTTCTTTTAGCAGATCGCTGTGTCAGTCGTGTGTGTGTTCCTCTCCTATTTGTGTTTTATTATTATTTGTGTGTGTGTTTTGTGTAATTGCCAAATAAATGAATTGCCGTCATTGTTATCATAAATAATAGCGGCAATTACTAGTCACAGTAACTCGTATTTCGCGCATTTCACATTTGGATTGTCATTCATTTCATTCATATGATTCGTATCATTGTACAGATTCGGGACAAGGGCCAAAGAGAACCCGACAGACATACACCCGATACCAGACTTTGGAATTGGAAAAGGAATTTCACTTTAACCGTTATCTGACCCGAAGACGACGCATTGAGATAGCGCATTCTTTAGGACTCACTGAGAGGCAAATTAAGATCTGGTTTCAAAACAGAAGAATGAAAGCAAAAAAAGAAAACAAAATTAAGTCCACAGATCCCATGAGCATGAGTATCACTGATGGTAAAATGCTCGATGGTGATGATTCAGATCACATTATTAGTTAAACGTGGTGATGATTCAGATCACATTATTAGTTAAAACGAGAATTCATTGCGAACAGTCAAAAGTGAGAGAGCGTGTGTATGGCGTATTTCATGCCAAAATAGACAATATTTACAGCATCTTTGTATTATTTGGCTTTAGTTCACCCTCTCCCAAAGCTCCAGCGTACAGCACCGATGTATAAACGACAACAGTCACCACAATCAGCAGCACCGTACAGAAAATCGCAGTTCAACTCCACGGTAGAGTAAGATTACTATAGCCATACCATGGGTCATACCATACAACAGATGGGACTTCACTTTTGATTAATTTATTGCACACGAAAGGAAAGAGGTTTCAAAACTTACCCTTTTATGACATGCAGTTTCAGATCAGTTAAACCGTCCAAAGCACTGACCGTGCATTTAACTCTATGATAAAGATAAATGCTAAAGCTATAGATATAGCAAAACTCAGGTGTTGTCCTGTCCCCGGTTTGACCATTTCTAAGTAACTGTTAAAACGGTCTCTGTCTAACTGTTGTCAGAGTTAATGGTTACCACGAGCAATAGGATCATAAACATTCCATTATCATATCTGTGACTGCACTCAAAAAAGTACATTTTTGAATAGCAAAATATTACTATAAAATTACTATAAAATGATAAAATTGATATACGGGTTCATAATTTAGTTATTGACCAATTTTTGTGTGCAATTGAATTTAGGGGTAAAATATTACTATAAACTAAGTTATTACTTTAATGGCGTTTTTCTGTCTGTTTATTGAGCATATACACATAATAAACTCAATACCAAAGAAAGTTACCATCTCTATAAATCAAAAGGCCAATTTTGAAATTACTTTTTGAATATATTTAGTGTCACAGAAACTGACATTAGAGTGCATTTTAACTTTTCTCAACTTTTAGAGTATTATTATTATTATTATTCTTTCAGTTTATGTATCAGTATATCTTTAGAAAAATACTTATCGTATAACTATACAGTTTTACCAAATGCAGTGAACATTGTATGTCCCTATTGAACCTGCATTTGGGGACTTATACTTTGTGAGTACAAAAGGAAAACATTCCATGTAAAAGTTGAAAATTGAGAGGGAAAAAAAGAAGATGGTATCGCATACATTTTGTGATTCGCAAATATGTATATATACATATTTAACACGAACAGTATTTTTTTAGATTTATCATTATTATTTTTTATTATTTTCTTTTTCTTTTGAGAGGTCCAATTACATGAATATCTATATATTGAGCCATTGTGATACAAACGGCATCGCAGTTCCTATATGTGATTAAAATTTTTTTGTAATAATTAATAATTAATATAATTTATATGAATGATAACATGATAACATGATAATAATATGATATATATAGAATAACAAAACAAAATCAAAATATATATACAATTGGTTGTGAGTCGCAGTGAATGTGACTGCATTTGGGAATGTCTCAGGAAATAATGTTCAAAATATATGTACATAAATATAAAAATAATGTGTAAATGAAAATATAAGTATTCTATAGTCTATCAAAATATTATATAAGTTAAATATAAATATCCATTATATTCACTTTAAATAATTTATTAGCTTTAACTTTGGGTGTCGCATGTTTGAAACATTAGAGTATAAAAAAAAGAGAGTATAAAAAGTATACATTTTGTGCTAATAATATAACAATTGTGTGTACAATTTGCTAGTGAATGTACTGAATATCCTATTAATGTATTGTATAGAGAATAACGTAGGTAAAAGTTACTACACAGAGGGGGCAAAAATAAGGTGTATTATAAAACTTAGTACTTTATCACTGTTAGTACCTAATGTAATGATTACCACTGCTGAGTGATAAATAAGAAGTAAGTAATATATTGTATGCTCTGTGTTCAGACCAAAGATCTCTCTTTTTTCCATGCCCTTTCCACAGCACCCCTTTATGCAACATTACGCATTCATCCTCTTCTCGAGGGATATTTTCCATTACTAGAGAGGGGTATCACCGCATTCATAAGCGAAGCTTCACTCATTCATGTCGCATGTTTTCATGTTGATATCGATAAGTTATAACGCGCTCGGCTCTAATACATTTACAGGTGTTACATAATTAATTATAGAATCATGTTTGAACCTCACACACACTCACATAGAAAAATATATTATTAGATAACTACGATATGAGACAAACTCTATAACCAAAACAAAAAAATAATCGATTGTACTGAAGATGAAGCATTTCATGTGTTGATGAATGTCATTTTTATAGGCTGTTGACTCAATGCAATGGCGCTTCACCGTTTGCCTCTTTCTTCTCAACAATTTAAAAGTTTATTACTAGTAGTATAGTTACTAGTATTATAGTAGTATTATATCTTTTCTTCATCTTTATGTGTGTTTTTTTTCTCTTTTGGTTGGTTAGTTTTACTTACTCATGTCACTAACTTTTTGTGTTTTGCTAGTTTTTGGCCAAAGTTTTTGGGCAAAAACTAGAAAGTTGTTTACAGTGTACGATGGCGCACGCATAAGCAAAAGCATTAAAGCAGATGTGTGACTCAGATATTTGGAGGACCATAGACGAGTGAGAAGAGAGCAGTCCTCACTTTTCCCCCTCCGTGGTGATAATAATAATAATAATAATAATAATGATGGTCACAACTGAGACGAGAAAGAGCGAGAGTCAGACTTCAGTGCTCACTAACACATCAATATTTCTGTGCCAATAGTTTAATACAATATTGGGCGATAATCTCTCATATTGATGCATGAATGTGTACTGAGTTCAAATATGGTTCCTTTTTTTTGACACCTTTTCTCTTTCACTATTCACTATTATATCGGAAGAATATATTCCTCTTATACACGTGACAGACAAAAATATATGGATTTTTCACCTAAAAATGCTCTCTGCTCTTATAAATGCACCAAAAAATATGTATGAAAATTTCACGCCAAAACGATCACTATCAGCTCCATGTAAAACATTTGAAGAGGAACACGGTACAGTACATACAGTACATAGTACACAGTACATTGCAAACGTCAAATAACGCAGCATCACATTCGTCTATTTTTAGTGTAAACAGCAGTGCAGTCACAGCATTTTTTATGATGCATTTTTCTGTTCACTCTCTCATCTAACATCATCTCATTCCCTAAGTTTCACTACAACCATGTGATGAAAACTTATTTTATTTCTAACTTACGAGTATTCATTAAGTATATAATTATGCTAAACATTGGACCATATCACGTGTAATATATCAAAACTTTAAAGCGAAAAAACATTAATTTCATTCATAGCATACAAATAAATAATAAAATAAAAAGTTATGATCACTTTTATTCGTGTTTAATGCGTTTATATATATACATACACATATATGCCCAAAGGCAGTTATTCCCTAAAATTGCCATATGTAATACAAATACAGTTTCGATACAATAAAAGTGCACAATATGGTTGTGAACATTATTTACACCATATATATCTAGTAAGAGTGCACATGGATTCATAGATTCAGAGAGTACACGTTAAATGCACATTTTCGCGCGTGTGGGAACCAACAGTATGCACTTCTATGGTCAGTGTCATAAATCTTTGTAAGAAAAGGTTTTTTAATAAAAGGCTTATGGAGTAACATGAGTCTTACTGTGAGCGTATGAAGCAACTAAACAACATCAATATAATAAAGAGTCTTATTTAACTGCATAACTCTCTTTTCACAAGGTAAGTACTACTAGTAATAGTAGTAGTAAATGCATGGTAAATACAGACCTGAGCTAAATGATTGTAGAGTTAACAAAATTAAATAATAAAAATGGAGAACTAAAGAAAAGTATGATCTAAAAAAGTGAAGACTCATCACAGATGTATGCTAAAAATGGATCGAATTTTATTAGAAGTAAGCAGTAACTGAGCTCAAGAGTCTAATTAGCGGGGAGAGAAGAAGAAAACTAGAAAGAAAGAAGTAAACTAATTAGAGAGGCAAACGTCATTAATTCGCATGGATCCACGAGTGCCAATGCAATGAAAATCGTGTCCCCGACATTATTACCATTTATATATAGTATACACAGTCACATATCAATAATGCATTGACTTTTACTGCATACTAAACACTAGAATTCAAGTCCCTTTTCTCTCCCTTACTACTCTCTTTCTCACCTCCTTCTGCGCTGTATGACGGTATTTTCGGTCATCGCATCGGCACCATGGTCAGGTAAAAGAATATTGTTTTGGTTGCGTCGATGTTCATGTCGTTGGTAGAACTGTTCCATGCGCTCTCTATGCGCTCTCTATGCTGTTCATGTCTGTGACTAGCATAAGCGCGTAAGATTCCTTCATGTGCCTCTTCAGCCTCTTTTGGCAGATATAAATGGGGGAGGGTGGGGGTAAATTATAATGTGGTTGTAGTATCATTCGGCAGCACAAGGAGCAGAATCGGGGAAAAAGTTTTCGGGACACCAAAAAAGCAACGGATTTTAGGTTGGACCAGAGAAGGGAGGTGCGAGTCTAGTTATACAATATCAGATCCCGAAGAGTATCAAAACGACTCAGATGCAATCTTGACTCATACACGTACGGTCACATCGTGAGAGTTGAGAATCAACCTGCAGAAATATATATAACCAGAATATTGTAGTAATAGTAAACTGTATATTACTAGTATATGTATACATATATATAATACTAAATAATATTATTGTATTTGTTCGTATTGGCATTGGCTTCTATTGTATTGTATAATCCTAATCTGCCACTCATTGTCAACTATATTCAGCTGTGAGCGGCAAAATATATTTAATATATTTATCTGTTCAAAAGTTTCACACGTCAGTATCGTCAGTTCATCTGCATTATCATCGTCGGAGTTGAGACAATAATAATAACTTTTGGTAATATAACTTTTGCTTATACTTGAAACGTGTATCCATATACATATAAAGTATAAGGCATATAAAGCATATCCCGAATGTGAGTATTGTATATTCCTCGTGAGTTCCATACATGAAGTAATGGCAATGCTATTGCACGTTTAACTTTGATTGGCTTGCGTCGTATCACGTGTAAGTGTAAGAGGCAGAGACGCATCTGTCTGTATAATGCGCTATTAAAAGTGTGCCGTGAGGTTTCCTGAGGAGCAGAACGGCCATAATTCATCAAAAATTGCGTGGAATATTGGACACAATTACTACACAAATCACTCCGACGATCAGATGAGCTCCTATCAGTTCGTAAATTCTTTGACATCGTGCTACGGACAGCCTCGTGCAGGTCCAGATACGGGAGTATCTTCAGGTGGAGCTCCGACTGATTATTACACTCCACAAGCATATAATAGTTGTTACGGGAGTGCACCCTCAAATGCTGTCACTGCGGCCGCATCTCAACCATCTTCACCTGCATATTCGGCATATCTTCAGCAGAATGGAGACCATCATCACTCACATAGCCATGTATCTTCACATCACCATCCATATTCAAGTAACTCATGTTCACAAGCGGCGGCAGCGGCCGCAGCTGCAGCAGCAGCAGCACAGTCTCGACTAAGTCATCATTCGGGAGCGGCCGTATTATCATCACGTACCCCGACATCACCTTCGAGTTGTAAGTACGCCGTCGATTCAGCATCATCACCACAGGATCTCAGCACATCGAGTGGTGGTGCGGGACAATCGCCTGAACCACGCGCTTCACCACCGCAGTCTCAAACACGAGGCGGAGGTTCGGGACAAACGGGAAACGGCCAAAACTCAGCTCAGGGCGGTACGGGAACGCAAAGCGGTGGTGGCGGCGGCGGTCAACAAAGTCAGGGTAAAAATGGCAATTATTCGGGCGGAAATAGCAACCAACCTCACATATATCCATGGATGAGGAAAGTCCACGTCGGCCAAAGTAAGTCCATGTTTGTTTCGTTCGTATTTGAAGTTAAATGTGATACTAGTCACAAAAAGTTACATCACCGAACCAAAGTGAACCTGATGAGAATCACGATGAAAAGGCCGCAGTTTGGTGGCGCAGAGCCCTTTTTCACTGTGGAAGACGGTTGTAAATTTCGATAGTACCACCTCTGTCAAACAGCGGCTTCCCTCCCATTGCCCATAAAACGAAACTATCACTACTGCACCACTGTACCATAATTTTACTGCCTCAAGAGTTGGCTTTAGCAGTTACTTTTATGGCCGCTATAAAATAGGCAGTAAAAGGGGGAACTGAAAGGGCCCGAACTGATTTACAATCTTTCTTTTATTATATCAGGCGTAACGAAATGATATGGGTGCTCAGCATGGTTCACTTAAGACATTTTTGTCTGTGTATAGCATGTGCATGTGGGTGCAGAATATGTGCCAAACAATCATATGTATGACCTTAGGCTATTCCCAATATACCACCGGATGGGCCAAAGCAAAATACATAAGCAAAATGCATTCCCATTTTTAAATTTTTCAATTTCTCACTATCAACGGCATTGACAGGCACAGGCCGTAGTGAAAAGACACACATCGTATGCTGCTGTGTGTATGCATATTTCCTTACTACATGTTAGTGCAAAACACGAGTGCCATTTGGTGATGTTCGTCTGTAGCATGGCGATGGCTTCACATGAACTCAGAGAGAGTCTAAAGCATATTCAAACATAGCCAAAAGCCATACTCTCTTATTATTATATCTAAAAATTTCTTTTTCGACACATACTTTCCTCAATGTAATAACATGTCTTTTCACTGTGTATATGTTGGTCTTTACTATGGTCTTTGTCTTACTATCCTTGAGGCTGCTGCCGTCGTATGTTATAATTATATAATTCGCGATCGCGTTCATTTTTTTAACATTGACGATTGCACGTTGTGTTTTGCAAATCGCTTTTTGCAGTGTTCTCATAGGCGCTCATTCGATCATCCCCTTCATACTAAGAACATTAGTAATGGTTTGTTTATGGTGGAGAACAACTAACCGGTGTATTAAGATATTACATTATGCACGCACAAACGAACTAGAGTGTAATTTATGTCGTTTCTTTCGTCGTTCTTTTTGTTTCATTAACTAGAGGGTCGTTAATAATATTGTAATAATAATTTCTTTTCACTAAATCATTATTATGTGTTTCCAACGTATTGTTAATAATATATGGTATTTTTTGTCTCTCTCATATATTTCTCTTTTTTACTCTGTATTTAATTCCCCATTTAATTGTACAGACGGCATGAATGCAATGAGTGAAACTAATTCTCTCTCTTTTATTCTCCATTTAATTCCCCACTTAATCGTATAGACGGTGTGAATGCAATGGGTGAAACTAAAAGACAGCGAACATCATATACGAGATATCAGACGCTGGAATTGGAAAAAGAATTCCATTTTAATCGTTATTTAACGCGGAGACGAAGAATTGAGATCGCGCACTCACTATGCCTCAGCGAGAGACAAATCAAGATCTGGTTTCAAAATCGGAGAATGAAGTGGAAAAAGGAACACAAAATGCAGAGTGTAATACCACCACAATTACCTCAGATGTTGGGTCCCGATCCTCATCATCTTCACCATTTACATGGCGAAACGAAAGCATGAACATCATCGATAATCAATTGAAGATAATTTTAAAATTCAGAAGAAAATTTTAACACAATAATAAGTTAATTAATAATAATATAATATATTGAATATTATAATATAAAAAATCCCCCGTTCAGTGATGAGATTGAGCAAAATACACACATCCCTTTCATTACCATGATATAGTAATATTATAACAGTGAAAATGAATTAAGCAAAAAAATTACTTAAATATTAGTGTTGTTATTATATTATATTATCATTAATTTTTAAAATTTTTCAGTATCAAACCAAAAACAGGAAAGGGCCGGCCCGAGGCTAATCAGTCACAAGTGTACAGTATCCTGTATGTTAAGTTATATATGATTGTCCCAATGTTTATGGCCAATGCATTGTCAAATTGTAATGGCTGTGGGCAGTGAAATGTGCTCACATTCACATCATCATTTTTATCATACTCAGACCATTATACAATAACATTATATATATAACTAACACTAAAGTAAAATTCATACACATACACATTCATACACAAAGACAAAGACACAACAGATGCTGCGAAAAAAGAAGAAAATGATAGATTTTTAGTGAAATGAATTTTCCACTTCAGAACGTTTTTGAATAGAATTTTATTATTATTATTATTATTATTATTATTATTATTATTATTATAATATTATTATTGATATTATTAGTCCAAAGTTTGTTGATTGAACCGACACGAGTCATTATGATATGAAAATGATGATGATGATGATGATAATGATTGAGATGTAAAAACGTAACTCTCATTCACTCAGTCTGAGAACTCACCATTGTACTATTAATTAAGATAATTATCTTAAAGAAAGATGATGATATGATATGATAGAATAATTATGTACATTTTAAATATGATGTTTTTTCAAATATTTTTTTTTGTTTTCAATTTTTTTGGGCGTGCAATTTTATTGTGAAAATTTATTATGGAAACAGAATGTACAAAAGAAAATCCTGTTATTCGATAATGATAATATGATACCTGTAATTTTAATTTACTATACAAACATTATAAAAAACAACACACATAAAACCCCCGTAAAAATGTTGTTAACGGCAATGTAATAACGAATTTATTTTTGGAACACACTGTGACCACTGATTCCATAATCTTAATATGATTTTTAGCATGAATGGTGTCATCCCATTGAGATAAGCGATTGTAAAATGGTACTAGTAATGGCAATTTAGTAATTTATATATACACATTAAAAGTTAAAAACTATCTCAGGTACCAATTACTATTACATAGTGCAGTATTTAGTATATTATCGCTCACAATTAATATATTATTGGTGAGGCATACCACGTACTACAGTACTAGTACACTACAGACTAATACTGTACTAGTACACTAATACAGGAGGCAATATTATTCCTATCATTTTCACTGAACTTTTTTCATAATTGATTTTTCCGTTTTTTTATATATTATTGTATATATACACATTATGCGCTTATATTTTATTCGTTACAAAATTAATGACATCAGAAAAAAAAAGTCAGAGAATCATTAATGATATCATATTCATCATTAAATCGAATCATTAAGACGAATGTGGGCCCTTTTTCAATGAGAATCTCTATGATGAGAATCACTATTTTCATCATTGAGGTGTGTCATCATCTTTATCATGCTAAAAATCGTGTGTGTGTCTGCAGTGTGTATACCAAACAAAAAATATACGAAAAGAAATAATTACTATTCATTTGCTAAATAACGAATATGAGTTATATACCATTGAACTTTGTAAATTATATTTATTAATATTATTATTATTATTATTATTATTATTACACAGTATTGCTCAACATATTGTAAAACATCACCCCCCATTTCGATGATAAAAAATCGCATGAAATTGTAAAACATTTTTAAACAAAAAAAGTTTTTTTTTCACAATTACTACATTATGATTATCATGACCCTGAAGATGATGGTATTCGACTAAAAAATGTTCACAACAAAATTATCATAACTTTAATTATAGCTTTGAGATTCATTGTCAATTACAGGTATAACAAAAATGGTCGTACATGTTTATTATATAATTATTATACTGTATACATTACTGTATTTTATTTTCTGTGATAGAGACAAAACCAACTCATAAATACGTACACATATAAAAAACACATTTTAGTTCCATTGTGATGGTGATGCGCAAATATTATATAAATATAATATATAAAAGCAGTGTGTTGAGAAACAAAAAATGTGACAGAAAAATGATGTATGTATAATTAACTGGAAAAATATGTCGCTTTTTGTTGTTTTTGTTGCATTTTTCTGGTAATTCATCCCAAAATATTTCACTAGTATCACTAGTTTTTCTAACTAGTATCTCAAAAGTTCCTCACACTTTATGCTTTAATATGCCCAATGTCCTTCTCAACATTTACCGTGTGTGAATACCGGAAAATGGACACCTCTTTACATATTTCTGACCCTTTCCCATTTATTATCCTCCGTCCCCCATAGCATCTTATTCTTGTCTATTGCCCCCCATTTCCCCGTCTTCCCCCTCCTCCCCCCTCTCCAAAAGTCCATAAAATGTAGAACCTTGAATATGAGTAACAAAAATTGTCAATCGGTGTGCTTTCGTGTAAATAATGTACAAAAACAATATGAAAACCCATCTCTAAATATCTCTTTCTCACTCAACAATAATTTTAAAATAGTGAAACGATTGGAAAAAGAATCCATTGTTGAACTGCATCTATTGTTTTTTCTTTTTATTGTATTAGTGTTAAGAATTATTATAATGTCCTTCTATTGTAAAACATTATAACTGATGATGAACAATAATTCTCTTCATCTTTTTTTCGTTTCTATTCATTTCATGGCATTCACTGCGTTATGGAACCGTATCCAAAAAATGGTAAATGCATATGCGTAAAATGATGAATTAATGTCTGACGGCCCTAACACTACATATGCAATAATTTTATATACATGTATATATAGTTAGAACGGCATTTTTTTGGTGCATTATTTTCTGTTGTCAAAAAAAGACAGGTACTAGTAGTAGTAGTATTGGTTATAAGAAAAGGAGTGGCGACGCGCAAATATATTCCCTTCATTTGAAACTTACATTTGAAACTTTGAATTTGAATGTTTTAAATCGCGTATACATCAGCATAGTGTTGAAATTCCTGAAAATGCGATATGAAACTGATGTAATGTGTGATAAGATGTAAAGAAAAAACTACGCGCAGTTATTTAATAGCAATAAAGTATCATAATTATTCAACCATGAGCCATGAGCTATGATCAATTCAAAAAATGCCACTGATAAAAGCCAAACGTGTCCTTTATATTCATAACAAACATATTTTCAAAGGAGCGACCTTTAAGTTTTTTCAAAAAATAAAATACTAGTTTCTAAAGTTGTGTCATGTACAAGTTTTAGTGCTATGATAATGTAAGAGCCCTCTTTTCCTTAATATAATATTTTAAATTAAAACTCAAAGAAAAAATTTTGAATGAGCATTTGTGACAAAATTAATTACATTTGGCCCATGAAATTCCCATGTGTACAATTGTGATCATTACTAGAATATTAATTTATGCGTATGAAGAAAGACTGTGCTTTTAGGATGAAGTATGAATATGAGTAACAGTTATTGGGTTGAGTAATAATAATAAAATTCAATGAGATACGCGCTTTGAAATATTAATAATTGTCGAGTAAACATAAAACTTGTTCGTCAGCATTAATGTTAATTAAGAACTTTCATTAATAATAATACTATAATACCATTGTTGCCACAACAGAGACACAAAAAATGATAGAGCATTCACAGGTAATTTTTCAACAATTTTTAATCTAAATAAATGAATGGGTCTTTTAAAAGTAATAAAATGCAACGATGCGCTGAAAGACACCTGAAGGCAAAAAAGAAAATACGGAGCGTGTACTAGACATGTACTAGAGGCACAGTGGCGACAAATTCGGCCAATTCTAGTGCATTTTATCGAACCATTTTTGGGGAGGAAGCTCTTGAAGCTGGCTCCATCAGGTCACCGACAATGTGAACTGCACCAACAATGGCCACCGCTTCTTCACATTGTGTGATCTTCGCTGAGGATCAGCTTTTAGTTTACTAGTTTTCAAAAGTAAGTGACAGTGACTTTTAATTGAAGTGCGCTATATTCACGCGGTAATGTCATTGGTGGTATAGTGTGATTTGTGATGATTCTATTTATACATATGAGTACTATGATTGGGATATATTTTGTTTCATGTGTAATGCAATTCTCTTTCTTTGCGCATCTCATGTTCATCATCGGTTCATTATTCATACTTTACCATTACTCTCCACACTCAAATACTAAAAATAATTTTGGCATTTCTAAAGAATGTACTTATGGATGACGATAAAATATATGTAAGTTATTAGTGTGCAGAGAAAAACGAGAGGAGAATCGCGAAAGCGTTTCATAATTAGACCCTTTCATATTATGATACTTGTGATTGGGTATATACACATATACCACTGCATGAGCAAATCTCAAATGTAAATTGATGTAAAGTGATGTTTCAAACGTGACTTTTACTCATACGAGAGATTACCGGTGGCAATTTTTGCATATTATATAATCATGCATATTAAGTATAAAGTATATTCCCTCATCAATGGGATAAAGAAAATTGGTGAGAGGCGGTCGCATTACTAGTGGCGATCTAGTAACTGCCTTTCTCTGACCCCAAATGCTTAAATAAAGCATAGTGTGAGGTCAACCGTAAATTCCCACATGCCTTAGTTGTGATTCAGGTCTTTGAGTGTGATATGTAATAAAATTAATGGTAAAAAATCATGCGAACGTAACAATTGTTATATATAAGACATAGAATGATACAAACAAAAGAAAATATTATTAAATATATTTTTATTTTTGGTATTTTTGTGTATTATATTGAAGTGTATATACATTTTTACAAAAGAATCTGTACTAAAGTGGGCAGTGCCTAAACGGGATAGGCTCACAATATAATTTATTACCATCAAAAGTGACAGTGATGGAATGGCAAATATTGCGCAAAAGTGTTCTTTAAGATGGCCAATGTTTGTCTCACTAGCATCTGACAATCACTAAATTAGCACCAAATATCATCATTACGATTTAAATTTAACAATAATTGCGGTGACATTAGTATGAGTGAATTTAAGGGTGGAGTATAATATGCGATTCATAAGTGGCAGGGCATGGTTCAGGAGGGGTATTGTCGACACCCAAATCCTCGCCTCCACTTCTGCTCTCTATGCTCCGCTCCCCTCTCTTCTCTCTCCTCTCAGCGGCCATTACAATCCTCTACCATGGTGTTAGTGTTACTCTCACTGTGACCAAAACATCATTGTCATGTCCCAGTGATGCACAACTGTGGATTTGTCTGAAGATCATGGACAACGGTCACCGGTAAAAGTAAGTGTATACCATGTTGTTATTGCAATACGCGCTGAAAGTAGTGTGAGTAGAGTTACGATAGCATGAGTTGAGCCGCCCCAATTATTATAATATACGCGGTGCAACTTTCTCTGATTGACAGTTGTACATACCCCCCCTGATGCAAAAAACTCGATGCACTCACATCTCCACGATCGTGAACCTTTATGGAGGTGAATGCAATCATATCACATGAATGGGTGTGCGTTTTTACTGTAATTGTATACTATTACATATGTTGCTTCTTATTCTTTATTATTATTATATCTTTTTCACTTCGAACCCATTCATATATTGTAAAGTATATTCTCTATTAAATATGATCCTTGATTCTGAAAATGGCAGCGGGAGAATCGCATAGCAATAGCAGTGCCTCACCCATCCTTTAGACATGCTCAATTTTGTACAACAATACATTACGCTGTCAATTTCACTGTGAAAACTTATGATTGAGTTGTCATACTATGCTGTTCAATCATAATTTGTTTGGCACCATTACATTTAAGCTTATTACAAGTTAACCTCTGAGATAATCCCATTTGTTATGGTATCATCCGTATCCTCATGATGATGGGATAAATGATCTGAAGATCTTCAATTGG
>JAQIWM010000018.1:0-27971 GCA_034695285.1 Eniochthonius minutissimus | reverse complement strand
TAAATTGAATGGTGTCTGATATGATAGAGAAATTATTGAGAAAGTGACCACTTTAGGACATAAACGTTCCAGGAAAGGGTAATCATTTTTGGAAAGAAAATTTTGTAGAAACATTCTTTGAACTAAGGGTCCCCCTTTGATTTTCAACTTTTTTCATGACTATTTCCGTAACTATTTTCCTACTTTTTCGTCACTATTTAACTAACTTTTTCGGTCATTTTTCGTAACTATAATTCCGCTCTTTGTATCATACACAACCTGGAAACGGTCTTAGACCCGTAATATTTGATACATTTACTATTGAACCTTTAGTTGCTTTTAAATGCGGTATTGCCAATTGCGTCAATAGGAATACACTTCTCATATTAATGTTCATTATAGTATCAAATTCTTCAATTGGTGTTGATTTAGTTGTACTGTGGTCAAAATACCTGCACAATTAACTAATACATCCAAATTGTTTACCAAAATGTTTAATTGTCTCTGTCATTACACTTTTAGTATCTTCATCTTTAGTTAAATCTGCCTCTATTAAGAAGACTTCCATTATATCCTTTATTTTCAATTTGTGTTTTAGTATTCTCCAAATTACGCCGATTTCTTCCCATAAATCACTTGAAAGTGATGCAAAGTAAATGGCAGTGGCGGCGCCGATATCAGAACTTACACCTGTGATAAGTTAAACTTTTCCCTAAAATGTAACATTAGACATTTTTCTATGCAATATTGTGATGAAATTTTACTTATTTATTGCAAAAGTTACTGTGTAATTGGGAAAAGAGTAAAAAATTTATAATTGTCTGTTCACTATTAGTGATTAACTATGCGATATATAGTACAGAGACATCCACGAATTGTGCACTACAGTACTGCGTAATATCTTTAAAAAATGGCATTTTTTTATGTATACGTAAGTATTAATACATTCTAAATACAAAACTAAGCATCTTAAATTTAATTTGTATTACATTTAAATACTTTACCTTAAAGTGCAGGTGTGCACGTGAAATTTTTATTATTAAGTATTAAAAGAGATTAACATTCACAGGGATTAGCTTTTCATCTATTACTGATAAGAAAGTCACAAACTTTTCTTAGAATTGTAATTGTTTTATGAGTGAATGGCACTGTATATAGTATTGCATGATGTTATCTGTTTTTATTAAAATAAAATACTTGAAAATATATTTGATTTAAAAAAATATAGATAATACAGATATTTTGGGGGGATCCATTTATTTTTTAAGGCCCCCTTAGATAATTTAAAAGATTCAAAAAGTACTAAAGGGGACAAGGTAAACGGTACCAATTTACACTTTACACTTAGGAAATAAAATTTTTGTTTATTTTTTACAAACCAAAAATTACAAGGTAAGTACTTTAATACTAAGTAAAATGTAATTTTAATAATTTTTCAATTATAATCTAAATAGAAATGTTCAGTTTGTTACAAGAAAAGTTACATTTGCAATTCAATCACGTTTATTAGTTAGTCTATTATATAATTATTATATAATTATTTAAAGGGGCGAAATCTTCTATATAAATAATACATGTGTACTACATGTGTATGTATAATACTTGTATAATATATAAATATTTTCTTATAATTAGTCCCCTCTCACAGATGTCTTAAAACACTAATTTAGGACCATGATAATCAAAATTGACTCCCGAGCTCAAGAACCTTTCCCGAGTATACACTTACATACTAGCACTAGCATACACTTCACTTGTTCATCACTGATTAAGTTATTTTTAAAGTGTATTTTAAAATATGTTCTTTACTTCAATACTTTATTATCATAAATTTATTAATGATAAAAAGTTCAATAGTTTAAAGTTCATTTTAATAAAATATTGATAATAAAATATTTTATAACCAACGTTTAAACTATATTTTTAATTAAAATTCCACTGGTATTACAAGTACATAAATAAGTATAAGTATCATTGTTTAAATATAAAGAATTTTAAATGAAAATAAAATAAAAATGGGTTTAAACTTTAGAGGAATACAAATTATGAAAATATTAATCTTATTTTATTACAATTATTATAAATTATTAAATGTCTTAATTTAAACAAATAAATGCATATGAATGCATCTAAAATATTGTAAAGTAAAAGAAAATAATTTACATTATCAGAAAATTGATTTTTGACATTTATTTAAGTTTTTTGATAAAATATTAAATTTTTTACTGCAATGGAATTGAATGCAAAAAAATTCAAATTCAAAATATTTATTCAAATAGAATATGAATGAAAAATATAATTGTTATTCAAAAATGTATTAAAAGAAAATAAATATTTTCACATTTTCACATTTTTAATTTTTAATATAAAGTAAAGTTTATAGTTCTGCAGGTGTATGAGCATTATAAAAAATATTGAGAACAAATTTTAAATTATAAAAAATTGGATGATTTTTATTTTTTTTACTAATTATAACATACGACAACAAACTCAACATTTCCTTAATTATTATTTTTATTAATTAGTTAATTAAGTGTAGTTATTATATTATTTTTTACAAATATTTATTGATTCACTTCCCAATTGATAATCTAATATCAAAATGTGAATCGTGATTCCGAAACGTGACATCACAAAAACTATCATCACGAAAATTGTCAAATTATTATATAAATAAATTTTTATTGTTATTGTTGTTATTATAGTTTTATATATTCTCAATGAAAATAAACAATTTATTTCACACGCATTTTCACTTTAAAAGAAAACAATAAAATTATATAAATAAATAGTTATTAATCACCACCATTAGAGAGTGTTCACATTATGAAAATAAAAAAGTAATTTCACTTCATTATAATAAAAGCGAAAATTTAAATTTTATTTCCCATTTCATAATGCTCCATTAATAATGAATAAATAATTAGAAACAAAATTGAAAAATATGCATAATCATTGAGAACAAAATCCTACATTTGGATTTAATAATAGAGAATGATGGTGGAATATGCAACAATTGGCAATTTGTAACAATTGTATTCTTCTCTAAAAGTCTCACCGTATTATTTAATTACACACATTGTTATTAACATTATTATTAAGGTCTTTATGAGAATTGAGGTCTAAAAAGGATTTAGAAAAATATTATATCATTTCCTTTACTGACCACTTCCTCATTATGCCATTTACAACACTATGGCACATCACTTTATACTCTGATTTCGTTGAAGATGAGGAACATTCATTACTAGAGGAAAATATATTATTAAATAGATGTAATTGTCAGACACTCCTTTATATTTTAGTGTATTAATGTGACAGACAAACAATAGAATAATAATTATATTGTGATAATTTTAAAAAAATATATATTTAATATTAAATTATAATTTTCAATTACAGATGAAAATGTGTTAAGGAAATTTAATAATTATCCTAATATGTGTAAATTATTTTTTAATAATAATAATAATGCATTTTTACTTAAATATTATAATTACATTTTTAAAATTAATTAACTAATTGGAAATTTCCCAAAAATTAATTTTTTGAGATCATTATAATAAATTTAAAATTTAAGATATAAAATTTTCTTTGTAATTAGTGCTTCAAAAGTGTAATTATTTAAGTAAAAAATATATTAAAATGAAAGTAATGTAATTAAAAGTAATCTCTTATTAATTTTCAATCTTTAATCTCAACTATTAATATTTCTTTTATAAATTAAGCTTAAGAATTAATAAGTTTTATAATGCTTTTAATTACGGGAATATTTTAAATTATCATTTTTCAATGTTCATAAAAATGACAAAAGTGACACATGACATAATCACCCCTTTGTAATTACTCCATTAAAATGTTAAAAAATAATATAAATGTTTGATATTTATTTTTTTAGTGTGTAAAAATAAATAAATATAAACCTGAAATTTTACTAGTAATAATTTATAAAAAATTAAATTTTAAAATACGCTTTTAACATAAATATATTGCGCAAAATTAATGTCAAAGAAACTCTTAAAGTACATTTCTTTTTATATATAATATGATATATAAATAAATAAAAATAAAAAATTTAAATTTTAAATTATTCGTCAGCACACGATTTATGATATCACTTTAAGAGTTAAGAGTTAAGAGTTAGAAATGGGGCGATAATGTGATAAAATGGTCACAATATAAATAAATTTAAATCTCTTTTAATAATAAATTAGAGATTATCATAATACGGTAATGCATTTTTCTTTAAAAAAAAAATAAAGAAAATTAATATTAATGAGTTATTTACAGTTAAATAACATTGTAATATAAACTTTAAGATTAAAATCTTAAAATTATGTAATACTTTTACTGTGATGGGTGCGGAATGAATTTTTATACATTTTATATGAAAAATAAAACAAACTATAAATTTTTTATTGTTAAAAATGCATTGTTTTAAACATTAAATGAATCTTTTTTTTAATTACAAACAATAAAAGATATTTTACCATATTATTATTATGTATAAATATATTTGTAAAATTTTTTTTACAAAGAAATAAGATACAATTTAAAGATTATAATTCTATAGTGATCAAAACTCTTCAATTTGATTTTCAAGGAAATGAATATGCATTTAAATAATATTATATCAAATTATAAATAGTGCATAATTATTATGAAAATAATAAAGATAATCTATTATGTCATTGTTATAAACAATTAAAATCCATAGTGTTGTATTTTTTATTTAAATTGTTTCAAAAAATATTATTTTATTGTATTACTGTTAACTCAAACATGTTTACAAATATTGCTCAATTTCAATAATATAATTTATATAATACTAAACCGAAATATATAACAAAAATACAGAACTCTATTAATTTATTTAATTAAATACAAAAGGCTTAAAAATCAAAACAAAAATTTACAAATTTATAAATATTACTTTTTATTATTTTGAGACAATCATAGTCTCAATAACAATTAAACCGCTTAATCATAGACTTAAATAGATTTACTCAGAATTTCATAGACCTAATTCTGTATCATTTACTAGTAACAGTTCTGTATACAGTTACTGTATTACAGTATATAAGTCCCAGTTCATTTGTACTGTGCTCGCGTGTGTAAATCATCCCTCACTAGTGTCACATAAACAAAAATATTAACATTTGGGTCTCTCTCAATCATTTTGCGATGATTCGCATCCATCATTAGTAATTAGTAATTTCACTAGAATTTTATATGAAATTGTAAGCGACAAATAAATGTAAATATGTCTCGTGCTTTCATATGTCAAATAATGTCCCTGACATAGTCCCAAAATTTTTATAAAAATTTTAATCACAATTTTATAATATCATTACTTAAATATTTTTTGGTGAAAGATGATAAACAATTTACAAACAAAAAATCTATTTATTTGCTTCGTTCATTAAAAGTACAAATATATAAAGTGTATATTTTTAATTAACAATTTAGTAGCGCATATTTAACACTTATTGAGAAAAAAATAATAAATAATTAAAAACACGTAAATTAATTAACTTACTTACTACTAATAAATAAACAAACACAGAAACCGCTAAATAAATACTAATAATTTCCTATGTATGCACGGAATTCCCTTAATTTTTAGCGAAAAAACTCTTTACCCCTAAACATTTACATTCAGATCGTGATGATTTTTTTACAGAGAAACTCACACTATTGAAATTTGTAATAAAAATAAAAAAAGTTAATGAATATGAAATAAAAAAATTTAATAAAAAAAAATTAATGGCACACACAAAATAGTCGTTTATCAAAATACATTTTGTAATATACACAATACACTATGACCCACTCAAGTACCATGTATATAACTCACGTGCCCTCAAATATTACGCGTACAATAATAGGCACTGTCCGATGACACGCGATATCTCATCTTAAACTATTTAAATGTAATCTCTTAACAATTTAATAATCATTTAATACCATATTAATTTAATACTAAATATATAACATTCATTACATCTTAATATAGAGGAAGGAAATTACATTAAAAGGTGAGGCTCAACTCATTTACTAGTGATGGCCTAAAATATTTTTTTTAACGATAATAATACACTTTGATAGTCATACAGTGAGATAATAATATAATAATAACATACATAAATGTAAATATGATAATAATTTTTAAAATAACAATTGTTAAACATACAAAAAAAAATAGATCAAAAAATAAATATTTTTTTTATAATATTTTGTTATTTTTATTTTAAAAAAATAATGTATTTTTTGTGATGTTTATTTATTAGCATATGTCAAAGTATTAAAAAAAGTTTATTTTTTGGTATTAAATTTTGATCACTTTAAAAGCGGATAATAATTTGCATATTATGTAATAATAGGATATGTAAATTTTTAAAAATTTATGTCATATTTGTAACAAATTTTAAGTTTAAAAACAATATTTTTTATGTATTTTTAAATCTTTTTGTTTATTTAAGACACTCAAATGTCAATTTAATTACTGTCATATAAGCAATTTTTATCTAATCTCATATTAGTTAATTATTTTACAGTATCACGAATTACATTAATATAATTGCGCCATAAATGCTAATAATTGTTTACTATTAATGGGACACAATTAATTTTTTTTAATATATAAAAAATTAATATTTACTTTTTAAATATAAAGATCACGGGCATCACTGTAATTAGGTGCTCATCATGTTTAAGACCCATAAATTGGGCCCTAAACCCCCCAAAGGCCTAATCCCACTCTGTGGTTCATCTTTCTTAAAAATAAATAAATACTATTATTATGATGTTATGATGCCAATCACTTAATAATTCTTTAATAATTGACCTTTTTATGACAGAGGTCAATATATGGAATAAGAAATTGCTTTACATTCAAATTATAAAATAATTTGTAATAAATATGACGTAATTAGTACTAAATAGACCCATCAAATATAACAAATAAAAATATATTAATAAAATATTACAATAATAAAATAATAAATAATAATTGAATTTAGCATAACACCAATTAACACACATATGAGTTATATGATAATGATAAAATAAAAATAATAATAAATTAAAATATTATAATTGATTGCGAATGTGGGTTTATATTTTGACCTAAACCTGGACCTGTACTACCATCGCATCTCCACCTTTTTCAATGAATAATCTGTAGCATCACATCACATCACTTCCTCTGTAAAGTGCATATGTGTGTGACTTAAGAAATTATAATCTTGTAATTATTGTATGATAAAAGTATTCCCCTCCATTTGGGAACAAAACCCCTGTCCCCTGAAGGGACATAAAAATAACAAAATAACACATACAGAACAGGATTGCCCCGAGAGACATACGGTAAACGATATATTATGGAACATACACAGTAAACCTCAGCATAAAAACCACTGCCACCACTTCTTTGAGCCGGTATTTGTAAATCTTAAGATAGTTGCACAATAATAACAAAAAAGATAACAGAAAGGAGATGGTCTCTCTCTCTCTCTCTTCCCGTCTCTCTCTTCCCGTCTCTCTCTCTCTCTCTCTCTCTCTCTCTTCTCGTCTCTCTCTCTCTCTCTTCTCTCTCTCTCTCTCTCTTCTCTCTCTCTCTCTCTCTCTCTCTTCCCGTCTCTCTCTCTCTCTCGCTCGTTCGCACATTAAACTCCACCTGACTCATGGTCGAACAGACCTACATTTGGGCATTCACTTTGAGATACTAAATTCCGAAACTGGTTTAAGAATTTAATATATCTTTATTGTTTCGTTCTGTTATGTAGATTCTTGTTTTGCCTAAATAATAACTAAATCAAACTTTTAATGCTTTTTACGGTAATGATGAGTTAAATGTACACGATCAAAAATGCGTTTTTTCTAAATATTAAATAAACATGCACGTTCATATGTAAAACAATTAATTTTAAATACAACTAATTTTTATAATTCTTAATAAATATTTGCGGTTTTTTTGACAATTTTTATTATTAAAAAGTATTAAAATATTAATTCAATATATTAATTATTAAAAAAATTTTCAATAATTTTAAAAAATTATTTACTAATGACCTGACCTAGTAAGCAATAAATTCTTCAAAAAACAATGCTAATAATTTCATTAATAAAATTTTAATTTAATATCTTACCTTTAATTAAAAATAAAATATTTTCTCACAGAGAGAGGTATACACACAGTTTGTATTATTTCAACAAATTATGAATCGGCAAAATGAGAATAAATCACGTAAGAATTTTTTTTACTTCCTTCCCCTTCTGGTTCAATGTAAACCCCCCAATGCCCCCCTTTTGACTTAAGAGTGACGCTGAAAATAATAATAATAATAATAATACTGAACGTGTATGTTATATGTGTACCGAGACTCTGAGAGTTTTAATTTCACTTTAGGTTCAGATGATCTCAATTTGAGTTTCACGCTTAAAGCGGTCCTTCAGCTTCTTTTAGTTCCTTCAGTTTCAGTTCTTTAGTTTGCGTTTACACTACACACATACACACTCTCTTTTTAAGAGCTCTCATCTCTATTGAGAGGCGCTTTTGAGAGTGCATCTTTAATTCAGTATTGTGTTGATAGAGAAATGATTTATTTACTTGTAAATGCAAATAAATAGTTGATCAATAACTAGTGAATGATGATTGAAAAGAGTGTTACTTTATTATGCTCTTCTCAATGATTATGTATCAATTTCGATTCATAAATAATAAGAAAATTAATTTCAAAGTTTTTTAATGTGTTTTGTTACTCATATTGTTCCATATAACGATGTAAAGTATTATTTTTGTTAAAAAGTTTTGTTGTTATTAACTAGTAGTTAGAAAAAAGATTTAATAACTTTAATAATTAAATAAAATATATATAATTAAATAAATAATTTGTGCTTCTATAAAGTGATATTAAAAATCATTTAAATTCCACCGAAATACTGAACGTTACTGAATGATAAATATACACTTTTAAATATACTGAATTATTATTTATAAAGTAATTAAAAATGCTAAAACATTTCCGGTTTAATAAATAATATTATCATTTATTATTATTAATTATTATTAAAATATAATTGTGAATTCTAATGTCGTCTACAAAAATGTCTCATCCCATTTTGCCGATTGCTGCAATCTTTGGTAAGAAAATAACGTTTTTATATTAATTACTTAATTTAATAGTTATTTATAAAAACAAACCTTAAATATATGCAAATATTTTTTAATTATTGTAATATTAAAGATTTATTTATTGTTTTTACCAATAATTATAGCTCAATTATAAGACAATTAAAAACTAAAAAAAAACTTTTTGTCAAAATTGTTTCAAATAAAAGCAAAAATTCATTAAAATTCATTGACACACGTCGAATAACTAATAAATTATTATTAATGAATCATTATTAAATATTATAACAAACAAAATATGCAGAAAATGCTCTAAATATTATAATATGAATAAATGTTTTAAATATTTTCCCTTAAAACTTAAGGTCATTTAATGCCTATGGACTTAAGGAGTACAGTCACAAAAGGGTGTGAAATAAGAGATTTAGATATTGAAGGAATATATATTATACTCTATTCACATTCCTGAATACAAAATTAGCACTTAACTGTAACTGTACCGTTATTTATTACTAAAGGGGTACAGTTAGAGTTAAGTGGATTCACATTTCCATTTCATTAATATTTACAATACATGTAAATGTTAAATGATAGGCGTGGGATTAGTTATATATTAATGTTGAACATAACAATAAATAATACGTTTTAAATAATAACTAATTTTGGTCCAAAATGACAGAATTATGTTAATTTTTATTATACAAACGCAATACGATATAATAAAGTATTGTAAATAATACAATTATTGTAACATTAATTTAAGTTTTAATAATAAATTCAAATGTCAAATACAATTATTATAAATATGTTATTAAATTGCTATTTTGACATTAATTTTATTTTTTGTTTAATCATTTACAATAATTGTCAATGGACATTGTGAAAAAATTTAATTATTATTAAAAATTACAAATTAATTTATAAAAATATAAAATTTAAGATGATTCCATAAAACAAATTGTGTCAATGATTTTATTTTATAAAAAATTTATTACTATTATTTTTTAAATAAATAAAAACTTTTATTATTATTAATAAATAAAAAACAATAATTAAAAACTTTTCAACATATTAATACAGCAGTATATAAAAAGAGAAACGAAATATCACTCAACGCTAACATTATATATTTTATTACTATTAATGATTACTAGAATCACTAGAATATCACGCTACCATAAATTAACCATATTATTTGCATAAACCTCATAACCTTCAAATTTATCGTTTAATCACTAAAGAAATTTTTAAAAAAAAATTAATTTTAATCAATTAAATGATTAACTTTGATTCTTTAAAAAATTATATGTATCGCAATGCATTGACCATGTCCTAAATTTTACTTTACAAAAAATACTGCACTTAACTCTTAAAAGGATGACACTGTTTTTAGGCCCTTAATTTACTTGTGATGAATTAAATCATCGCACGAATTTATAATGTAAAAGTAATGTTGAAATGGATATATACTCTCAAATACTTTAAGAGGATAATACAGATAATAATGCACAAACATTATGGATACAGAATGATGCTTAAGGAATTAGATTAAAGGATTGCAGTATATTTCAATCGCCGGGGGATTAATGTGTTTCAATGTCACTACTTTAATGTACACTGTGTTTGTGAATTAAAACATCATTACATTTTATTATTTTTCTTTAACTTTAAATAAATTATCATGTTTAGAAAAAGGATGACACTGCATTCATCGTTTTTTGACCGATAATTAACGTGTCATTCTATTATAACATGACCTATAAATTGATAGGTGACGATTTTTTTAAATTATATAAATAGTAACTTTATATTGCACATTTTTGCGTGCATTAATTAGCAATATTTAGTTAAAAACGAAAATAATTTTTTATCATTTCCGTCATCAAAAAACATGTGAAAAATCAAATTTATTTAAAAATACTATAATTATAGACTGTACTTTTATATTTATTGAACTGTATATTTTAATATTTCCGATAATTATTTATGTGTTACAATTATTTATTATGTTAAAGTACTTTTTATCATAAAATTACACATTTCCTTTGCCTTAAGACATTTTAGAGAATAATATCATTATTTTTTTAATTTCATTGAGAGAAATGCGTAAATCATTTGCATAATTATAATTATAATAATAATAAAAATAAAAACGGATTAAATATTAACCCTATCATCAGTTTTAATTATTTAAATGAATACAACTCTCACAATTCACTGTCATTGTATTGTTATACATTATGCATAATCCAATGAAAAGCAAAATTATTATTCTAATTATTATTTAAATGAATCTCCCATCGTTATATTAACTATTAATTGGAACAAAATAAATAGACACACATTTACTGTTATAAAAAAAAGTATAGTAAAATTCATTATCAATAAGGATATGACCCTAACATTGTGGTAAATGATGATAATAATATTCAACAATTATTTAAATTGAATGTGAATTGTAACACTGTTTATCACACACTATAATAATACGTCATAATTTTATTTCATTTTTTTTAAATTTAAATAATCCGTGTCATGAGTGAGAGGATATTCTTCACCCATAAAGGGTCATTGATGATGATCATTATCGTGAAGATGATTATTACCATCGTTTTTTATGAAACGAAATCGCTTTTGCATAATTTTTTATTTTTTATTTTTTATCAGTTACTAGTTAGTGTACATGCATACGTTTGAGCTCATTGCAGGTTTCGGCACTTTTTCCTTTCCCTAAAGCAATACATAATATCTAAATAATACGTATATATACGTAATACGTATAGATACATATGATACTGTACATATTCATACAAATCACATACTAACATTACACCCAAATATTCTTTAATAAAAATTCTGTTTTCGTTTTACTTTTACTTTGATTTATGTTAACCCATAGCTATAGGTACAATCGGGTGATAATCTCATTTCCCATAATTCCAAAATTATTCCTCTCATTATAAAGTATGAAAAAAATATTGTTATTATTTATTATTCAAAATACCAATACATTGACATGTGTGTTAAGAAAGAAAAGAGTTAAGAAAAAGAGTTAATTGACTGAATGTACTTTGAAAATATACTTTTAAAAGTATTTACTCGTAACGGTTTAATGGTATTATCATTATAATTAATTGAAATAAAAATATAAGGGTCTAATTTGCAATTATAAGTATAATAATGTGAAAGTTAAAAAGAAGTTAATTTCATTATTATTATTATTACCTTTTATTGGGAATTTTCCACTTTTAAATCGCCATTAAAATTTCTTTACAAATATTAAATGGATAATTGTTGTTTAATAAATATGTATTTATTATCTTTCATTTTAAAAGTAATAGTTATAATCATTTAATGGACACTCCTTTGACATTATTTTATATTATTTATTTCTTAAAAATTTCTAAAGGAACTGCATGTGAATACATAATGATTGTAAATAAAAAAGGAGAATGTCAATCATTTAACAATGTCCGTGTCCTTTAAACGTGACTTAATACTATTGAAGCATATCAATCACAATATGAACCAAATTTTTATTATAATAATACAATATTTTTATTATAATAATATAATATTAACAATAATATTATTTATTTACTTTCAATTGAGAACACGATTTGAAAGTAAATAATAGTATAATAGTTAATGACATACATAAAAATATCTAAATTCCGTTATATTTTTTGTTTAATAAATTGTTGAAAGTAAAAAACAAATTATTTTTGTGAATTGTTTCACGTAAATCCCTAATTAAAGTTCTAAATAGTTAATTAAATAGTTATATATGAAAAAAATCCTTGGTTTAGATTTGAAAATTAACTATTAGTTAATAGACATTAAAATTAATTATTTTTATTAATACCTATCATTGGGAAATGATAATCTATTTTTTAAAAATAAATTCAACGCAATAATCAATTGCGTGTAAATGTATCGTAATTAAAAGTCAGATTATAAAAAATAAATAAATAATAAAATTAATTCGCATCACATACATACAAAAATAAACAACATGTTTATTCATTAATTTAAAATTTTAAGTTCAATACTTAAGGTAAAAAATCTTAATAATAAATTATATCTTTTTGTTTAATATTCCGTGTAATATTTGATTGCCCAATAATATGCATGTAGTACTATATGTAAGTATTATACAACAATATACTATTACACAACAGATAATCGCAAATCATCAGCTGTATAATCATTATAATAAATAATCGTAAAAATAATAATTCATAAATCATATATAAAAAAGTAAAAGAATAGTGAATAGAATTTTAAAGGATTTAAAAAAATGGGTGATGATGATCATCACCCATTTTCAATCGGATCAAAATATAGGTTATATTCCATTAATATATAATATTATATTATATTCAGCAATTTTTGTTGCTTTTGACCATCACCATCGTGAAATAATCATAATCATCACCATCACCATCATCGTGTATTACTATTTAAAGTTTAAAGTTTTAAAAATCATTTCGCATTTCACGGTAATCAGTTTTGGAAAATATTTGAACCCCATTTTTATGAACACTCAAAAATAAGCATTTAATCATTAACCATTAATGATATTTTAATAAATGTGTGAAGTTACAATTACAATGCAAATGCATTTAAATTTTGTTCACCATTTTCATGTGATTAATGATTGACATGTATAACAATGGATTCGCATACACTAATAAGAGTCTTTTTGATTCAATTACTAAAATAAAATTATTATTATTGATTTGATTATAGTCAATTTGATTTATTATTAATAATTATCATCATCAATTTGAGCGCAATTTTTACACATGAATAATGTGATGCATTTTATAAGAGAGTTATTAATAAATTATATTATAAAATGGACAATACAATTATTATTAAAACTCATTTTAAATTGATATATTAATAGAGTTATTCATGTTTATTAATAGTTTCATATTATTATTATTAAATTAATACTCAAATTTAACAGTAAAAAATATTAAAATTAACGTTAAACTAAAACCATTATTATTAAGAATTATTATGATTTATTTCATTTTTAGAGTATTAATTATGCCAATTTCGTGATTCACGAATTAATAGTTTTAATAAATTAATTGTAATGTTATACAAAATCAGAGGCATGTAATTATATTTTCAAAAAACAATGTTCATTTTGTAATATAATAAAATTGTTTTTTATTTGTAATAATATTAAAAGCAAAATTAAAACATCATCATTAATAACTTCATCATCATAATACATAAATGTCATTGACATTATTACTTTAGTTTTATAGTAATTGAGTGTGTGATTTAATTATTTATTTATAATTTTACATATATTATACATATATTATTAAAATTTTTCCAATCATTTAATTAATGCAAAAATTTATTACAAATCACGCATCATTCACTGACACAATTTACCATTAATGATAATAAATTAAAAGTAAAATTAATTATATATTTTATATCCGTATTTTTTTAATCTTAAGCCATTGGAATTAATTTAATGTTATTTTATAACGATTTTTCTCTCAAAGAACATACCGACTTTCTTATGTGTAGTATTACATAAATTAATCGAATTAATAATAATAATTAACTATAAAAAAGGAGGAATTACGATTTACTGATACACGATTTTGCCTCTGTTTATGCCTTAAAATATTTAAAATAAATTCTTTATAATCCTTTTCCTGATTAATAAATATTAATAAATATCATTATTGTAAATAATTAATACAAAATTTTGCGGAAATTAAATATTTAATATTGAATTTGCATGATAATTCAAATGAGACCATAGTCATGTTTTAAATAAATATATCAATTTGTTTTTTACTTTTAATAAACGCGTTTACACGCCACTCCCAAAAAATGAAACAACAATTTAGTGATTCATTTTTATTACATAAATAAATACTCAAATGTTAATGTTAAATACAACAATAAACTTGATATGTGACAAATCTTTTAAAAAAAATTTATATTACTTTAACAACAATTGTGTCATTTGAAAAAAAACATTTAAAATCGTAATTGAGCTAAAAATGTACAAAAAACTACGCTATTAAAACATCACTTAAAACCCTCATTTATTACTAATTTTTAAAATACAATTGTAAATAAATATATATTTAAAAAGTACTAAAAAAGTTAAGCATTTTTTAGATAAAAATTATTCATTATATTTGCAACAATCGTTTTGTAAAGGGGCGGTACATTCGGTACAAAAAATAGTAATACACACATAAAGTTATATATTATTATTATTGTTTAAAAAAACTTAACTTAAAACACAAATGAAAATCACAGTTAAACATACCCATCACTTGTGACAAAACCCAACCCAAACCTCAATATAACCGTAAATAAACCTTAAGTAATAGACAATACATTGCGTAAAAAAAATAAAATTGAGAATGACCCATTGTTGTAGTTTATGTATAATATAAATGCGTTGTAAAATGTGTATGTTTTGGGGCGATATATATATATTTTTTAAAGAGACTCTAAATTTGATCTTAAAAATGTACACACATAAATATGATCAATGAATGGCGATTGTTCATCAGTCTCAATCATCTCTCATTTCACCCCAAAAAGCCCCATCATTGACCCTGTTACGGATATCAATTTAAATATATATTTCACCATTTTTCAGCATAAAAATCAGCGCACCGCTAAAGTATACACATTAAGTATACACATTAATACGTGTATAATGTCATGAAATGTTATATTATATATGTTATAAATATTGTAAATTACACCCTAATTTTTTGCACTTTTAAAAGTGTCAATCTTAAAATAGGGCTTCTGTTTTATTACTTTACGAGTTTTTTATAAATATAATTAAAAAATTATCATTACAATTATAATTATCTGATATGATATGCGGAAAATGTTTTTAAAGTTTAAAGTTCTTAATCATTATGCAGTGATTCATCATTATATTATTGATTAAAATCACAGTAAAATTATTTTAGAGATAAAAGTTTTATCATTAAACTATGCTATTAGATTATTATAAATCATTATAAATAAAAATAAACGTTAAAAAAGTTAATTGTAACTATGGTTTGTCATTAATATATGATTAATGAGTAAATAACAAAAAGAATTTTGAGATTATTATTTTGAACTTTAAAATAATAAACAAAAATGTGTGTATTTATCTCTCAAATTATTGGTATTAATAATACAATATTAGTATATTATTATTATATAATAATGTAAATTATTCACTTCAATCACTTATATCATGACACTGCCATTACCAATGCGGTAAAATACAATCCTAAACATTGTTTAATGCCACCGTTTTTGATAATGATAATTATCATCGATTTGCAACAATTGAGTACAAAGTAATTTGTCACGCAATCGGATAGTGTCTATCGTCGGGTTAAAAAGGGGATAATAAATCAGACTCAAACAATTAATAATTAACTATTTGATTATCTAATAGTGTGATGTTAATCATGTTAGAAATGAACAACAATATAATGATCAATTTATTTGATACCGTTAAATACGGGTTTAATTACTATTTTCATTATACTAATACCTATGTTTTTATTATCGGATTTTATCACACATAAAATGAGAACACTTTTAATCAATTTAAACGTATACTCTCTTTTATCAGTTAAATAACAATTAATTATTAACAGTTACTATAAAGTTAACATCAAAAAATTACCTCATTTAAAGATTGAAAATTTTATATTAAATATTAATATTAATTCTATTAATATAATAAATTACTAAAAAATAAAAGACTAAAAATAAAAATATGGCGCATTAAATATAGCACTTAATTAAACAGATATCACCATGAATTCAGCATAATAAATAATTATATTTGACACTTCTAAAAATAATTATATAAAATTATTAAACAAACAAATAAAAGTGTATATTATTATTATTAATAAATAAATTGCAATGTCATTATTAATTTTTATGCTTTAATTTAAATGAAAGCATTACAATTGCAATGAAAAGAAAGATTTTCTATATAATAAATTATAATAATAATAATTAAAGAAAAGTATAAAAATATAAAAATACAATATATTAACACTAAAAAAATAATAAAGGACCTCTTAAATAACCCTCACACCGAATTTCATATCTCTAACCATAGTTAAACATCAGACCATAGCCCTTTAAACCTGTTTCTAGTGTTTGTGAATTTAATTCATTTCATGTCATTTATTTTACTTTTGCATTTTAAATCATAATACCGTTTAGCCTCTGCACGAGTCACAAATCATCTTTTTTATATGTGTGTATTAACTAACTCTAGTAAGTTTTGCATTTTGGGGGGTTTATTATATACAGTGTATTATAAGAGACTTTAATCTCAATTTCACTTTTGGACCAATCTCAATCGGGGTTAACATAAGTTTTTAAGTTTTTTAGTAATATAGTTAATATATATACCGCTCCTAGTTATCAGTTATTTACATTTAAATACCTGATTAATGTAATGATTGTGAATAAATAATAAAAGAGTGAGTGACTTAATATTTATAGATATGTGAAAGTATATAAATAATTATATCGAAAAAAAAATAAATGATTTTTGCCCTCAAATGCTAATGGACTTTATAATGATATTAACTTTTGGTAAAGTAAATTGTTTTATTTATTAACTAAATATTTATTACATAAAGTATTATAATAAAACAAATTTTTGATTTCATTTAAATTAAATATATAATTTATTAAATATTTAATAAAATTATTGCGAAAAAACATTTTCATTTCTTAATCCAATTCTAGTGAATGGCGTGTTTTAACACGATTTATATTTTTTATTATATTTATTTATAAGTGACTAATTTAAAGTGATCGATAAACGTGTATTAAAAAACCTGAATTGAGATGAAAGTAATTCATTTATTTATATCCTCAATAAACATAAATAATTTTTTTAATATATTTCTTTTCCTTTTGAATAATAATAATTTTCTATCATAATACAATTTGTAAAATGTGATTATTTTTATCATTATCATTATTATTACTTTTATATAAATCAAAATCTGTGATTGACATAAATCGGTAATTTTCATTTCTTTAATCTCTTTAATTCCTTTTATTTATTTATTTATAAAATCCGCTCTCAAAATTGTATTGTAATTACATCTTAACTCGAGACGAATACATAATAATTGACTAAAAAATATCGCAATAATAATAAATGATGATAATAAAGCAACAATAATAATAATACCAAATAAGTAAAGTAACAATGGGAGTTACATAAATGGTAAAAAAATTATATACACTTTCACAACATACACTATCAATTGTATTGTAGTTTTTTGGGGCTTTCTCTTAACCTACGGGTGTGGTCAATTTCTTTTAATGGTTAATTTACTATAATAATCCCGTTATTTACTAAAAATCCAATTCAAACCCAAATCCCAATAATGAACTAAAATCCCATTAAAAGTACTTTTTTATTATTATAAAAGGGAAATGGGTATTTACACACACATATCAACAGTTAATTTAATTCATTAATTTTTGTCATATGTATAATTAACGATTATATTACGCTTCACGTGCTTAAGATAACATGTATCTCTAGTTTATTACCATTTCAAGGAAATTCCATTGTTTAAAATTTATTGCACATACACAAGAAAAATACCGGCGTTACCGCAAAAATAATAAAATCACCCCGTTACAGTTAGGAATTAGCGTGGTTAGTGCATGTGTAGTACTACTAGCACTTACATTTACTTGTTACACCCTTCGACCTTGTCGAAGGTGATCCTAAAAATTTTGATACCATTTCTTTTAGTTTTATTCACTCAATCATTTTGAATTAAAAATGCCAAAAAAATCATCAAATACAAGGCTATGGTTTTTATAGTGACACGGAAAGAATTAGTATAATAATAATAATAACAATAAAAAAATTATTATTAATAATAATACCATTAATGGAAAAATTCTTTTGCTTTTACTTTTATTAAAATCATAATTATAAGTATTTGTTGCCTATAAACTGAGTTAAACATTAATAATCGAATTAATAGTGAGTAAAGGTATTGTTGAAAAGGCATTGAAATGACCATGGACTATATTTAAAGTCAGACATGCATTTTTAGATTTTTTTATAATTAAATTATTTATCGATTCAATCGTCTATCAATTGCATAATTTTTTATTTCTTATATGTTAATTATTAACAAAATTAATCGTATTTTTTGAATAAATTACTTGCCATTTATTACTAACTCACTAAATATATATTGTTGTTTTTAATCATTAAGGAATTTACATTAATGTTAATAATTATAATTATACTATAAAAATATTAAGGTAATTTTTGATTAAAAACAATTAACTTTAATGACTATTAGCACTTTTTAAACCTTCACTAGTAAACAATTTTATGGACAAATTTTATGATCTAAATAGTTGCTTTTTCATGCCAAAAAAATTAATTACTGTTTTGCTAATTAATTTGCTTTATATTTGCTTTATAATCCAAAAAATCTAATAATCCATTAATCCATAAGCAACAATGTTCTCATATCATGATGTTCTTTTTAATCAAAATTACAGTTAAGATTCGATTAATTTTTATCGTCATCGGGACATAGTTTTATGGTGTATGCACAGGAATTTTAAGGAAAAAATTATGTCATTTTTAAAATCCTAAACAAACGAACACAGACCAATCCCAATACATAAAGTGACATTTATCAGGAAAAAGAACTGTTATCATTATGATCAAAAAGTGAGAGTAAAGACGATCATAAAAGAAAAATATTTTAAATGTAAATGGGACATTGTTGCATATGATGAGATAAGGCCTTAAGGTTAATGTTCAATGATTTTCACTAATACCGTACTAGTTATACGCGAATTTAGGAAATATATTAATTTGCTAATTATAATAATAATTAAATTTTATAAAATTAATTAAAATTTTGCGATTAATGCTTATAAATGATATAATTATAACATTAAATTAAAATTACACACTTTTAAACACTTAATTTTTACTCTTTAATAATATATCACTTTTATAATTAATATTTTTCTTACTAAAGATCCTTAATTTAATTCGATCGTATCACCTTTTTTTAGTAAAAAATAATAAATTACTAAATTATCTTAAAATTTAAAACTATATTTTAAAATAATTTTTTCATTCAATTTCCTGAAATGATAATCTTTGAGTTTAGATAAATTTAAAATTTTTATCATTTTTATTATATTAAATAATAGAACAGAGTCATAAATTGGAACAAACAATTCACTCATAAAATCTCACTGATAAATGTAACAATAGCAAAGTGCAGATTTAAAAACAAATAAAAGGTTAAAAGTCATTGTCTCATGTTAAATGCTCATAATTATAATAAATAAATTATTACGTTTATTTTTAACCACAGAATGATAACCGTGCGAAGGACGTGATAATTGTGATAATTCATGTGACTATAATTATAATGATAATTAAGAGAAATGACAATTAAATAATTAAAAAAAAACAAATGTGTGAAAAGAATAAATAACAAATATCTTTTTAAAAAAAAGAGGACACCCGAATCATTGATTATAATAATTAAATATAAATTATTTAATTGTGTAAAATAAAGATTTATTCTAAATTAAGATATTAATTGATTAATCAAAAAATTAAAGGTCTAAAATAACATACTCTAATTTTAAGAGATTATTCAATTTTAATAAAATGTCACTCTTAATTCTTTTTAAAATTTTATGAAAATGTAATAAATTACATGATAAATTTGAAATTAATTAGCAATAAAGTATTAGAAAATTATTATAATTTTTTTAATAAACGTGTGGGTTGAGTAATTTATTGAAATTTAAAAAATAAAAATGAGAATAAATTTAATTAATAACTGAATAAACATCGTCATATTTAATTACACGGAAGAGATGTGATTTATTAATAAAAATCATTTTATTACAAAATAAATTATGTGATAAAAAAATAACTATAATTTTGTAAATAAATATTTTTCAAATTTTTCCGTTAAATTGATTCTGTGATCACCTCTGATGATAAACAAAAAAGAGGCGATAATTATTGATCATCGATGCAATGACCTAAATATTTAGTAAATTCATTACACAAAATTCATTACAAAAATACAATACGATCTTTTAAATGTTCAAAATTATTAATTAAATTAATTTATTATTAGTATTATTTATTATTAAATTTTTAAATGAAAGGCCATTAATAAACCATAATGCGGCGTAAAAATTATTACCAAAAAATTCAATTGAAATTAAAAATAAAATTAATATTAAATAATAATAATAATAATTAATAACCTTTGTGTAAAAGTGATAATTATTTTTATTTTTCATTTATTACATTCCTTAAAATAGTCCATTTAAACACTCATCACGATGATTTAGGTGATGAATTAAAACCTATGATTAGAGTAATCCATTGAAAGTTGATTTGAAAATGGTATAAAAAATAAATGACAAAAAATTTTATTTAAGAGGAAAAGCATTACAATTGATTAAATAATTACTATAATTAAAAATATAATAATAATAATTTATATCATTTATCGACTGTCATCACGGATTTAATCCTCAATAAATTCACACTTATAAATGACCATTATAATTATTGATAAAATCCATTATTAAAATTACTATTATTATTCTTCTCATAACTCTGTAGAGGATGTGATAAGTGTAAAAATTCAATATAACGCGCATATTATTTTTATTGTTGACTTATATCATTTGATGTGCCAAACCCTAGTATTTGATTAATAAAAAAAATTAGGGCCAAAAATGGGGCCAAAAGAGAAATTAGGAATTTGTGGCATTTTCCTTTTGATTCTTTTTGAGAGGACCCATTTTTTGCCCTTTTTCCATAAAAGTTAACGATAATTAAAGCGAACACTATAAACTAGGAATGGTTAACAGCACAATTTGGAGCTTATCATTTGTTGTGACATTATATTGTAATAAATATATATAAAAAGCTAATACTTTACTTACAATTTGCTACTTACGGTAGCGAATTGTTAGTGTCAAGTGAATCATGAATTAGGATTTAACCTGAAAATTGTAAAAGATTAAATGCATTTAAACAGTGATTAATAATACGATTATAAAAAGAGATTGTATAAAAATCTGGGAATTTATCAGATTTATGTCATCATTTATAAAACAATTTATAAAACGATATTTATAATTTTTGACACTTTTGTAACTACAATCCGTGCACATCATTGTTCCCTTTTTAATAGTAATATTAAATTAAATTAAAGTTAATCGATTTGTAACACTCTATTTGTTATATAATTAAAAATTATAAACATGAAAAGTTAAATTTAAAGTGTTAAAGTATTTATTAATGTGTTTAATCATTACAAATTTTCAGTTAAAACATTAAAATATGTATTATATTATATGTATAATATAATGTTATGTAATATAATGATGTAATATAATTTTATATGTATTATATAATGATAAATAATTAATAATCATAAATTGCGCTATATTAACATTATAATAATAAATACAATTAATTAATTTTAATAAAATGTATTATTAATCGTATTATTATTTAACTTTAGCACTTATTACTCTCTCATCCTTTACATCATCACAATTATTATCAAAACCAATATCCGCCCCTTCATTATCCGGTTCCGGTTCAGGAAAGTCTTTTACATGTCCACAGCATTTCGGTTATTATCCTGATGAAAATGACTGCAGTCGGTACTACGTATGTTCATTTGGATCAGCATTACACAAAAACTGTACCGATGGACTTTACTTTTCAATTCAACTTCAAAACTGTGATTGGCCAACGAATGTCCTTTGTGATAATGGTAATAGTTAATCATATATAATCATATATTATTAATGAAAGTAATAATAATTATAAATGAGTTATCAAAAATTATTTCATTAATCAATTAATTAATATGCAACACGCGTTTCTTTCATTGCATTACAATTATAAGTCACTTATACTATAATAATATATCACTGAAAAAAAGTTAATATTATAATATAATATATTAATATAAACGCATTCCTTTTACAATGTCAAGATCATGATTAAAATAATTATTCACATTTTTAAGGTCATAAAATAATAAATAATTATAAAAAAGGAATAAAAATAGAAAATAAATCTTCAACAATTGCGAAGTTTATAATTAAAATGACGGTGCTAATTAAAGGGTCAATTAATGGGTTAAATGTCAGAAAAGCTTAAAATATATTACATGAGTACACAAATGAAGCATAATTTTATGATCGTTATTAAATGCAAATTTTAATAAATATTTGTATTTAAATTATTATGTTTTATTATTATAAACGTGAATTTGGGTTTATTATAAAAGGAAAACATTTAAAAAGTTATTAAATATTATAATTATTTTGTTGTGTAATATTTAAATTATATAATGCTTTTTAATGTGTCATTTTGAAATTTTATTATTTCTTAAGAAATAATATTTTAATCATTTATTTCTTGAATTTAATTATCTGAAAACTTTTATTTTTTAACATTATAAATTACATAATTTCTAATAAATTGAAAATGGAATTAATTACATATATTAAAAAATGAATAAATAAATAATTAATGAAATAAAAAAATTAGAAAATTATTCAGAACATTATAAAACAAACACTGTAAAACACGCTTTAAAATAATACTGATAATATTATGATAAATATTGTATAAAATAAACATTTAATTAAATAAATTAATTTTAATGTAATTTCAGCTGAAAATTCACCCGAAGATCTTCCCGATGTTCATTCATTGTACACGATTGTTGATGATCAATCACCAAACACAGGACATGATAATAATAATAATCCCCAAAATAATAATAATTATCAAAACGGAAATAATTTAAGAAATAATAATCTTAATACCGGATCCGGACAAAGACCGACACCGCCGCCGGAAATTCGCATAAATAACAATTATAATAATAATAAACCATCATCAGAAACACGTGCACAGACACCACCACCAAAGGTTACGATATACTATCGCTTTGAAAATTTTAATGATTCTGCAGAAAAAGAAAATGATCAAATCACATATTATTTACCATCACCATCAACAGAAACACCATCGGTGAGAGTCGATGGATTCGATGTCCCGAAACCACCCCAGGGGCGAAGTATCGATAATGATAAATATAGAAATAATAATAATAATAATCGTAACAATTATCAACCACCAATTACTACACCATCACCTGTATCATCAGGACAATTGTTGCCACCATTAGATCCAAAGAACATTGGAAATGATTATTATGCCAATGATCGAAGACCGACACTTGCGCCATGGAATAATGTTAATTATAAATTAAACTCAGAAGTGGATAAAAGTGCCATCGATGGTTCTTCAGATCCGGACAGTGATGAAAGAAGTATCAGAGAATTGCCACAGACACAACCATTTAACTATCACTATGATGATGCCACTGAAGCAACGATTTACAACACAAATGATTATTATGTACGCGATGATGGTAATTACAACGATCGGACATCAGATGATCGTTTTCATGATGAAGTAAAACCGGCGATTAACTTTAACATACGTCCCGAAGTAAATAATTATCAATCAACAACAATACCACCGCCGACATCACCATCAGGTTCAAGATTAGTATCACCCGCAGATTATTATCGTCAATTACTACCAAAAAGACAAAAGAATAAATTAAGACCAACGTCTACAGATATCAGAACACATCCTGAAGAAGATGATCATCAGACTGAACCATCAATAACTGTAACACAAACACCATTAAAATATGATCGTCATACCAATAATCAATCACCACGAACAGGTTCCAGATCACGACAATCGTCAAACAATTATCCTCCATCGCGATCACCTTTAGGTGATCATTATGAAGGTATACTTCCGGCAGATAATTTTGGTACATTACCATCAGGTGATGACAGCACATCAAAAGACACAATATATTTTGTTGTAAATCCAATTAATAATGAAAATGATCCGCGACAATATTCACATTCGGGACGTTCATCATCAGGACACAGACCTGATAAAAGTGAAGATCAAAATAAATTTAATATCGAGCCAAATGGAAGATTAGTAAACAGAAGACAACGACCGAATTATATACGTGTGACACGAAAGAGGATCAAAGATCAGGATCAAGTATCAAATTTGGGTGTACAATTACCTGCTGTTAGTAAAGCACAGCTTTTAGGATCAAATTCAAATATTAATTTCATTGATGGTGAAACATTAACTGATATTAGAGATAATCGTCCACGTTCAGGTGATCATAGACTACAATCAGGCGATGGCCGATCACCGAATAGTTATTACCGTGATAATAGGGAACCGCCACGATATCAGAAACAACAATTTAATCAAAGAGAACACTTCAGGCAATTGAATAGACAACCATCACGTGATGGTCCACAGGAACTACCTTTAGTTGTACCTATTGATATGAACTCAATATCACGTGATGCTATTATAATTGATTATCGGCAAATACACGATCGCAGAAGTTATATTGACTTTTTGGGCATTGTGAACTCACCGAAGATCAATCCCGATAATGTAAAAATTATTGAAATACCGATTAGAAACAGGACGTTATTAGTTAATAGTAATAGACACACATCATCAAAACCCAATTACATTCTTCGTGAAGCAAATATTCAATTTAAAAACGGAACTGGAAATTGGGTTGATCCAAAATATACTAAATTTACCGCTGCTGATGCAATGGCTCCCTTAAGACAGACGCCAAAACCATTAACATATCGTGTCCCTCTTAATCCTTATCAAGAGTTAAACCCATCATTCAGACAATCGACAGGAGGTACCCAATCATATAAACCTACATTTAGACCAGAGTTTCATCCTGCACCGGGATTCACGGGTGTTCGAAGACCATCGACTACTGTGAGACCACAACAATATGTAACTAAACCACAGAGTAGTTATCGTCAGAGTGTTACATTCCAACCGCCGGTGGTTAATTTTGAATCAGATAATAGACCATCATATAATGCACCATCACCGGCATTAAAACCTCAGCCGCTACCGGCATCAAAACCGCCGCCGCCACCGATACTCCCGCCAAATACTGATATTCGACCATTATATAGAGATAATCGTCCATTAGTTAGAGATCATAAAAATGACAATCGTCCTCAAACTAATTATAAACAATCAACAAATTATAGTAATAACTCACATCGAAATACTGATGATGAATTATCACGATCACGAGTTAGATTATCAGATATTCATTTACCACTTCCATTACCACCGCGAACTGCATATTCAGAATCATCGACAGTCCCTAATTATCCTTTGTTGGGTAATGATGAAGATAAATATAATTATCTTGAAACTACAACTGTAAGATATACAACAACACCGAAGACCACTCCAAGACCTATTGTTGTACCGAAACTACAATCGGCAGTAACGAATCAGTATTATCCTTCAAATAATAGGAATTACAACAATCGTCAAACTGCATTTGTCACAACACCTTTACCTGTGACTACAACAACGGTATCACCATCAACAATACCACCGATATATGAGTATGTTGATTATGATACAGAACCAATTAATTATAAAACAGGATATGAGACGTTAAATCCAACGATAGCATCAGTATCACGTGATCGAAAACCCGATTCTGCATCATTTACTTCTTTACCGCCGTTAACATACAAATCGGAGAATTTGAGAAAATTAAATATAAATAACAATAATGATCGTGATCCTAAAGTATTATCTTCAGTTGCGTCTGCACCATCCCCATATAGACCATCTTCAGAACTATCATCACGATCAGGATCAAGACCATCATTATCATCATCGTCAGAAATTGCCCGAAATTTGCCCGAAACTAATTTCAAAATAACTAAATATAAAATTAAAGATGATTATGATACTAATATAAGATCAAAGCCTAAAATTGTTACAAATACACGATCATATTATCAGCCGCCACTTCCGGCAGCAATTGAACCATTGACCTCAACAACACCAAAAGCAGTTCAAAGGTCAACCGTAACGATAGCAGCACCAACGACTGCACCACCGGAGTACTATTATTATGAATATGATGATGTAAATACAGTTATAAATAACTCTGCATATGCATTACCAACAAAATCGGCATCAATTACATCACCATCACCTGTGACCACAACAACTATCAAAGTACGGGTCACCACAACACCACGACCTCCGGTTACAAAAGCGGTGCCATATTCACGTAAACCCCGACCAACAAATCGCCGATTGGTTATTAAGGATTACACACGTGAACCTCCAGTACCTGCACAAAGACCAAAACCAATTCACCCGACACCTCAACCATTAGTTACGGCGTCAAAATGTACTTCGAGTAAATGTCTTCATCCCGATTGTCGGTGCGGATCTCCGGACACACCCTTAGGGCTTTCGGCGAAACAAATCCCTCAAATTGTACTTTTGACCTTTGATGATGCGGTCAATGATCTTAATTGGGAAATATATGAAGAAATATTTACCGATCGGATTAATCCGAACGGATGCGAAATCCGCGGCACTTTTTACGTATCACACGAATGGACTGACTATGGTCAGGTGCAGACACTGTATTCACGCGGACATGAAATAGCATCACATGGAATTACGTGAGTTATTGTTTGAGTTTTACGACTTTTTAAGCAATATTTATTTAATTATTATTGTTATAAATTGTTAATAAATAAAAATTTATTAAAGATAAGTATATTTATTTGTAATTATTATTATTAAATAATATTTATTTTATTAATAATA